>JAATLQ010001931.1:16864-53990 GCA_013421005.1 Heliconius erato x Heliconius himera
CACGAGGTGTGACTGTAAAACCGACTGGTTGTGGGTTCGATCCCCACTCGAGGAGATGAAATATTTACTTAAATTTATATTTCCATTTCTTCGCTCTGGTGTCGAGGTTAAGCGCGGCGTTGAGTTCTGCCACTCAACACGCAATGCCTCCAGAATTCGGCAGAAAGTGGGGAACGGAGTGTCTTAACACTAGGTTCCCTCTGCCTACCCTGCTGTGTGCGGGATACAGCGTGAAGCTGGTTACCAAAAAAATAATCAGGATTTTTCATCACATGACATTAGCACTGATTATTTCCACGATCTCTCTCATAATTTAAATAAATCCTTTTAGTTTCTCTATAAATACTCCCGAAGTCAATGTTTAATAGAGTGTTAAGCTAACGTCGTCCGTCTGAGCCATCTTTTAGTGCAAACGAACCAGAACTAACGCGTCTCCTGCACTTTATCACGTATAGATACATATATTAAGACTCTCGAAGCTTTAATCATATTGTTCAATAGTTCCACGTCTATTATACGTTTTAGGGTACTTAATGTATTTAGCTTAAAATATTATTATTTGGATAATTGATCTTAATAGAAATTACAGATTTATTTTTTTAAGAGAAGGAAGCAAGTAAGGTAAAAGTATATAAAACTAAGTTAATGACATTAATATAATAATAATATGAGGCTAAAGTAACAAAGCTAACACTGTACTTTATTAACAATAAATCTAAATAACACACGCTATATTCCGAGTGATCTGTAGATCTCAAATTTTTGGTCGACCGCGCTCTAATGATATTTAAGTTATAGCAACAAAATAATTTGTAATTTTGTGTAGGGAATAAATTCTAAGGAAAGTTTATTAGAGCACAAACTATTAAATTAAATATTAAAAAAAAATTAAGCCTTTATGCTTAACTTTCGTGGCGCAGAGGCACTAAGCGTGACTGTAAAATCGACTGGTTGTGAGTTCGATCCCCACTCGAGGAAGTGAAATATTTATTTACATTTACATTTTCATTTCTTCACTCTGGTGTCGAGGCCAGGCATTGAGTTCCTATACTCAGCACGCATGGCCTCCAGAATCCCGCGGAAAGTGGGGAACGGAGTGTATTTACACTAGGCTACCTATGCCTACCCTGCTGTGTGCGGGATACAGCGTGAAGCATTTAATTTAATTTTAATTTATAAAATATTTACATTTGTTTGAAACCTATATACAATGTTTTGAAATGCGATAAGAAAAATGGTATTAAATGATACATTCATAAGTATGATTTCGTAACAATTCTTAGATGAAACTGAGTAAACGATGGAAATAAAATTATGTTAGTTGTTCTAGATATTTCTGGATATAACTAAACGAGTAATATTAAATTTCCTTCCACGTCAAGAAATAATAGCTTCTCAACCCTGAAGTTACTGATAATTTTGATTTATTGGCGTTATAAAATTATTTGAGCTAATTTATTTGAAATCTTTTTCTCGTTTGTTGAACATTCATTCTTTTTATAGCGATTTTTTAAACTTTTCTTTCCATTAAAAGTTTCAGTTTTATCTTTGAAATTCCGTGTTTTGTAGAGATGAAAAAGAATGGGAAAAGTTTAAGCTGTTAATTTTGGTGTTTAATTAAAGCAATGATTGCCAAAAGGGTAAAAACGGTAGCTCCAACGGTCATTTTTCACAATCACGTGAAATGCTTAAAGTTCTTGGCTCTCGCCACGTTTAGTTTTTTTAAAGTTAAATGTAAGATGAAGATAAACGTTTCTTTGACGATCGACTTCTTTTTTTTTACGCTATGAACTTTACTGCGTATTGATTTACTGCATTTTAAGTAAGAAATACATAGAGGTAGTTACTGCAGATTAAATTTATTTAGACGAAAAAATATATGGATTATGTATATTGTTAGTAAGCTCATGTAAAAGAGATATAGGTGAAAAAGACTATAAAAACAATAGAATTGTGTCAATCGGGCGCAGTTGCTTGTAAACGAACGTAAAGCAACGGCCATTATTAAATGGAAACTCGTGTGAAGTACTATTATTGGGTGATATTGCAATTACGTAAAAAATCTTTTCAAATAATTTAGAAACAAATAGACGATATGTGTTTTTATCTTGTTTTTTTAAAAACGTTAACCGCTTCCGATTTCTAACATCAGGAGTGGGATAAGCACGAAGTTTTCATAACTCTGTGTGTATTCCATTACCCTAAGTTTGGTATTCTCAAAATTAAAAGCTATTTCTTATTTAAAATTTTTTGCTGTATTTTAAAAGCTTAAATTATTATCAAAAATACTTTAATTTCATAAAAACACGCTAAATGGATCGTATCCGGGACCAATAATAAGCAACTGTCAGGTTAGGCCGAGCGAAAACACGGGCTTGTGCAGAATTTTTTGTGAGTAAGTCAACCACACTTTATAATTTTTATAATTAAATTTTTACTCGTGCTTGAATTTTAATTTTCAATATGTGAAATTAAGTTATTGTGGCCTAAAAAAGACCCGTGTTATTCTCACTAAATAACGAGCGTTGGGTTGACTTGGATACACCACCGGCTTTTTAATTCTACGTCATGTAGAATACGGGGTGATAAGAAAAGATCTGTATCAGTCTCAAAGCTTTAAGCGTCAGAGACATCTGAAAAAGACCTTTATGAATCCGTGCTTAAGATAGGTACGAGGTAACTGAAAAGACTCTTGTCAGACTCAATATGAAGGTTGTTTAAAATCCTTTCATTTATTCTTAAAAGAATTCATGCAAATTGTACACATTTAATAAATAAAAAATGTTTTTATAATTAGAGGTTGTGACTAGTATGATCATAACGCGATCACAGCGTCAGATCTGAGCAGGCGCGAGGACGCTTGCCCATCAGGAGAGGCCGTGTTAGCGAACTCGTGTAAAAGAGGGTAGATATAGGAGAAAAAGACAACAAAAGCAATGGAATTGTGTCAAATTTAGGGTAGGTAGTAGGCAACGGCCATTATTGGAAGGAAACTCGTGTGAAGTGTTGTTATTGATACATATCACTTATTGCAATTACGTAGAATCTTTTTCTGAATAATTTAAATTTAGAAACTTATAGACTATATGTGGTTTTTATGTTGTTTTTAATAAGCGTTAACTGCTTCCGATTTCAAACAATATATATATTTTTAGAAATCGGAATATATAAATATATTTGCATCATAAATGTATCTCCGATAAAAAAATTAAATCAGCTTAGCGCTGTATCCCGCACACAGCTCCTGCTGAGAGGCCAGAGAAGAACAGGCAGAGAGAACTTAGTGTTAAGACACTTCGTGCCCCACTTTCTGCCGAATTCTGGAGGCATTGCGTGTCGAGTGGCAGAACTCAATGCCGCGCTTAGCCTCGACACCAGAGCGAAGAAATGGAAATATAAATTTAAGTAAATATTTCATCTCCTAGAGTGGGGTTCGAACCCACAACCAGTCGGTTTTACAGTCACACTTCGTGATGCTGCGCCACGACTGGCCTCAATATCTCAGCATCTTCGATATTTCTAACTAACGCAATTACGATTACGAAAATGTAACTAGACAGACTCTCTTCAAAAAATTTTAAGCATATTTATTCATATTTTATACGTTCAAGAATATTTCAGTTTAAATTTACTGCATTGAGATGAAAAGTTTAATCTTATGCAAAATTGATAACATCGACGAACAAGAGGCAATAGCGTGTTCCACTGCTCCATCTCGTAGTTCGTAGAACTAAGTCTACGTAGAAAGTTTACTAGAAACTATACTGTTTTTGTTTTGTAGTCAAGTTTAGTATATGTTATCTTAGTGCATAGTTTACACGATAATATGATTCATTTAAATAATATGTATACACTGTAAATGTAGACAAACAAGACAAATTGTAATAATAATATTACTTAACGCATATAATTAAATAAAATTTACTACATTTTTGAATTTACAATCCATGCATGCATTGAGTGTTGAACCTAGTTTTAAAAATATAATACCCATTTATATCACCTTCACGCTGGATCCCGCATACATCAGGGAGCACATAATGTAAAGAGAAGATAGTGTTAAGGTACTCCGTTCTCTACTTTCCTTCGAATTTTTCGAGGCATTGCGTGTTGAGTGGCGGAACTCATCCGGCTGTTGCCTTGGTGTCAGAACGAAGAAATTAAAATATTAATAAATAAAAATGAGTGGAGAACCCTCAACTGTCACGTTATAATCACACTCTTGTGCCCTTGCCACACGACGGTCTCTAAAATATTTCTTTAAAATTTCTTCAGAAATCGCTGTACTTGAAAATAGCATTGGCTACACAGGATATCAAGCAACAGACGGCCGAGATAAATCGTCTCGTAACGTCCAATTTGTGGCGGTTGCACAGAGTATCCAAGCCTATGATCTAAACATGCTAAGCGGCTTTGATGTGGTTAGGAGCAACTCGTGTAGAATTGTGCACTCCCACGGGCCTTGAGTGCAAGAAACGTAGAGATTACGTTGTATACCTACATATTTTTTTATTACTTCACGCTGTTTATGTATTTGGGAACCTAGTGTTAAAACACTCCGTTCTCATTAAGACACTTCCATTACTCACGTTCCGGCGATATCTGGAATCATAGCGTGTTGTGTGTTGCAACAGCCTAAATATTATTAAATTCTTATAAATTTGAAATCATTAGTGATAATAGCGAATAACATTCGTGGAATAGAGAAGAATATGGAAAAATGTACTTAAAATTTAAAATTGAATATAATTTTATGTTATACTGCGATTCCAATTGAATTACATATTAAATAATTATTATACAAAAGATGCGATATTTCAGCATTTTCATAAATATAAAAGATATAAAAGATATAAAAGATACTATCAATCCTTTTCGGGCAGTATTCAGGTAAATCTTATTAGCTTGCAGAAACTAATACCTTGCTTTTAACTTAACCGTCTCAAATATTTGAACAGTTAGAACATGGGTATACGAACTAGTATAATGTAAATGTTAACATAGTAGGAAGTTGCTTTCCTGAATCTGCGTAGAAACATGGAATTGTGTTACAATATTAAATTTTATGGTTACTTTAAAAATTAAATACAGTTAAATTATATCTTTTATTATTATTAGATAGATTAGAATTTAGCTTCGTCCAAATATAAAAAAAATATATATTAAAATGATATATGTCAAGTAGTAATTAAACAAATTATTTTTGAGATTATTTAGCCTGTTTTTACTAATTAAATCATAATCATAACCTATTATTATTATCACTTTCATCATTCACTATAAACCATTATTTAAAGGTAGATTTCAGGGAAGATTGTGAAATACAATGAACAAAATTGATATAAATCGATTTCGTTAATTTATGCTATAAGATATTAAGTGAAAAATACAGCTCATGACTGATAATTAATTTAGACGATCCTCCCCAATAGCTCTCCAGTAACGACTCTAGTCTCGGGTCTAATGAACTTTATTCACGATATTCGGGCAATTATTCGTCTGACCCAAATGTTTATTCCAAGGACTTCTAAATACGTGGCAATCCATCTGATGACAGTCCTAGAAAGATCGCAATATGTTCGCACACATACGAAGTTTATTGTAACGTATCTTTTGATTGCGTTGATTTGGAAGCTTAATTTTTCTGTGGTTCGAGATACATAAATAGTCTTGATAGACGGACAGATGGCCGCAAAAAAAGTAATTATAAAAGGGTGCCGTTTTTAACTTTTGAGATACGGAACCTAAAAATTTTTTTTTAGCTTCCACTAATCAGCCTAACTAAATTAAAATTGACGGTAATTAACATTAAATTTAGACAGCGTATCCTTAAAATGAGAATTAAGCAAACATAAATTCTTCCTTATAATAAAACTATTAATAATAATAATAATGATTTCACTATGACTTAAGTGTGAAAATATTTAATATTAAAAGAAAAATTCAAGAAAATTACCATAAAAAGAGCATATAATATTGAAATGAGTTTTATGTGGCTTCATTCGACTTCAAATGAATCTATTAAATGTTGGCATACTAATGAGCCGACCATTTATACTTATTACTAATTCAATTCATTTTCATTTTTTTAAATGTTATATTATATTTAATAGATTAAAGAAAACTATAACTGTATGTGGCATTCTTAAATGACATTTTAAAATTTAAATTCAAATGTATTTTTGAACAAAATACTTTAATTTAAATTTAAGTAAATTTAAATACTTAAATTTATATTTCCATTTCTTCGCTCTGGTGTCGAGGTTAAGCGCGGCGTTGAGTTCTGCCACTCAACACGCAATGCCTCCAGAATTCGGCAGAAAGTGGGGAACGGAGTGTCTTAACACTAGGTTTCCTCTGCCTACCCTGCTGTGTGCGGGATACAGCGTGAAGCTAATTTAATTTAATTTAACTTTAATTTAAAATTAAGTAAAGATACAATAAATAGCGCTGAAGAAAGTTAAATTTGTATTCAGCGTTCTAGGAACCTATATATTGTAAGAATATAAAAAAAATATGCACAGTATTATTTTTTTTTGTTTCATGCTGTATCCCGCACACAGCAAGGTAGGTAGAGGGAGCCTGGAAACCTAACGTTAAGATACTCCGTTCCCATTAAGACTCTTCCGTTCCCCAGTTTAAACCGAATTATGGAAAAGTTGTGATTTGAATGGCAAAAATCATCGTCGCGATCTGCCTCGTTACCGGAGCGAAAAAATGAAAATTAAAAAAATGTATATTCCTTCAAGTGGGAATCGAACCCACAATCGTCGCTTCCTCGTTTACAGCCACACTCCTGTGTCTCTGTGCTACGAATAGTTTATGTATATAGATAGGTTTTTAATTTCACTGTTGATCCTTTATCCGAGGTTGTCTACTACATTTCCTTCCCTACTTATTACAAGCTTTTATTTAACTTGGCATGTTAGTGTGTTAATGTATTTGAAATTTTGCAATCGTAATTTGACCCACTTCCCAGTGTCCGATTGAGCTGAAATTTCAATTACGACTTCAGTTCTGATGACATTGGAATTGCATTACAATACATAATCCAAACTGGTCGTTGTAACAAAATGACGGATTACAATGTTTTCCACACTCACCTAATATGAATATCAAATGAAAAGGCTTGATTTGTAAAATAAATTTGTTAAAAGGTTTTTTAATAAATAAATATTATTTTTCACATAAAATACGAAACAACATTTGATGTCTAATCTTGTAAGACTGTCAAAGACTTACAATCTCAACTGACACGGATCTAAACCAGTGAATTGTAAATTGATCAGAGATCTGGCTTTGCCGTCTGAATTGCTAGCAATAAAAGACCTTAAGATGTTCCAATAGTCTCTTCATTGGTTATCTCGATCGACAGTATTCACCTTATATGGACGGTGGTAAGTTTCTAATTTATTAATTTGCCATTGCCTATAAAATAAAAACAAATATGGAATGACCAAGTATATAAAAATACATATATTCTTTTATTTTTTTAATATATTATTAACATATTGGTAGATTACTCTTAAGATATAAATTACTGTATAGATTCTTGCTTGGCTAATTTAAAATGTATAAAAAAACAACTTCAAGTTCCTTTCCGTTTGGCAGAGTAGACAAAGACAACCTTGTGTTTTGACACCGTTTTCTACTTTCGACACATTACGTGTTCAGTGGCGGAACTCAACGCCGCGCGGTGTTCATCAGAGCGGAGGAATGAAAATAATTTAAATAATCATTTCCCCTAGTGGACATCGACCCCTAGTCATCGCGTTTACAGCCAGACACAGTACCACTGCACTATGAAGGCCTCTAAAAATTTTTTATATTTATTTGAAATATTCATATTTAAATCAAGTAATATTCTATAGAATAATACAATGTAACGGTTAATGTAAAATAAAAAACAAAATTATAACATTCAATAATATTTTATTTACTCTTTAAATATGACTGTGATATGGCGTATACAATTAAAACAGTAAAATTTCAAAAAACAATCTGGAATAGGCATAAACTGCAATAAGAATTATTTTAAAATATATTTTGTTATACAATAAAGAAGAAACACGTTATTCAAATTGTCATGCCACAATAACATAGCTTATTTAAGAGTACAATATACGTTTATTTATTATATTATATTTACAGAGGTTTTGCGTATTTTTTTCTACATTTATATTTACATTCGAATAAGAAAGCTTTATTACAACAACAAATATGTCTCACTTTGCGTCCTCTTGATGTTTTAATTCACTCTGAAATATTTCTCAAAGAATTCCTTTGAACAATTTCGCTTTGATATCTTCGAGTCTTGTATTTACAATTTGATAACTAATTTACAATTTATATTTAACATCATATACAATTTATATTTGATTTTATAAAAAAATAATCTTCTATTTTAATAATGTAATAATAAAAGTATTTTTTTAAATATAATACATTTTTTTATTAGATAGATAAAGGTGAAAACGTCTACTCCATTATGAAGAAATGCTTGATAGTATAAAATATACATAAGTTTAAAAATTAAAGTATATAAATAACATTATTTATAAAATATAATAAAAATAAGTGAATTACATTAATAGTGAAGAAAATACAAAATATATTTTTTAAATATTTTAAAAGAAATTTATGTGTGTTTACGTCGTTAATGTACCAAATGTTGCACATCTGTTACATTATTGCACATATTTTTAAAAAGTTAAGTATGTCAATTTATGTGAAAAGTTCTTTTAAATATTCAAAAAACGAATGGGTATAATAGAGTCATATGTATTTTGTTAGTAATTAAATTTGAATTAATTTCGACCTGACTTTTATTTTTTACATATTTCACTACGTTTTTAGTTATACCTATGTCAGAGCAGTATATCATATTCATAAATATTATTTTATATTAGTAACAACTGTACAATGCAATAAATTAATACAATAGTTTTTTTTATACTTATTGAATTATTTTTATTTCACTTTTGAAAACAAAGCGAAAAAAAAAACAAATAAATAAATACCTAAATTTAAATACTTAAGACGAAGAAGACAGATATCATACACTTTTGTTCTGGCAACTAATAAATATAATTAATAATTGATAATATTTATTATATTCAACATTCGTCCTTTACAGTAAAACTTCTATAATAAATCGTCACACCGAGTGTAGACTTGCATCTGTGTCGCTCTCGGCCCCTCCTAGCAGAAGGCTTGTCTCGCAAGGAGGACGGCTAGGGGAGCCCGTCCGGACCTCTTGCGGCATTAGTCACAGTTCGATAGCAGCCGAGCCCTTCCAAGTCACTCCAGCTCTTAGAAGGTGGTAGAGCCGCAATACACACCATATGCATAAACACTGTAAGTAGTATTAGTATTAGGATTTCAATAAAAGACAATATTAGTGTTAAAATTTCAGTAGAAGATCATTTTTCTTAAGTAATATGCTAGCTATGACTAAAATTTAAGTTAATTTTAGAATATTTATTTTTCATGTTATTATCTATACATGTATAATCTACGTCAAATTATTATACAGCCATTTGTAAATAATCCGTTATAATAATTAGATAACAAAGAATAACTATCTATTAATAGCTATGCAATAGCAGCACCAAAAGGTAGGTAATTTAGATGATATTCGATTATTTATACCAAAAAACTTAGTGTATCTTGATCTAATCTACTTTTTTATTCAGTTTTGGTTTTCAGGCTCGATCATTAATATTAGTAATATTGTAGTATATGAAATATTAGAAAAAAAACGATTAATAGAAAAATAAGTGGTGTAATTACATCGATGCCAGTCTTAGAAAAGAAATATATTTTCGTGGCGTAATGTCGTGGCATAACACTTGATGAGTAAAAAAATAATAAGACCAAAGCAACAGGCAGTTTTTCAAATAATAAATATTGCCCTAATCAGAATTGAATTTAAAACCATTTCGGGGGCTGTTTTTAGGGTAAAGATAAATATATAAAATTAAGAATTGTATCCAAAACATATTTTTAAGTAGTTATATTTTGAAATGATCCTTAATACATTTTCCAGAAGATGTATTAAGATATATTCGAGATTTCTTTTAATACGCTTAATTCTTATATAATTATTCCATGAAAATCCGATTATAAATGTTATGTTAAAATGTTCTTACCAAAAACTTTCTTATAGTTAATGTTAAAATTAATTTTATAAATTTAACTTTTACCAAAAGTTAATAACCTTGTAGCTAAGATAATATTATACAAATAAAATGGCGAAAGTTCGAGAATATTACTGGAAAGGAAGGAAAATTATCTTTCTCTGAAATGAAGATCCGAGCACAAATTAATGGTATACTTACATTCAAGAGTATTCTCGGTATTAAAAATGATATTTCCGCTTTGCACATCGCGTCGAATTGCTGAAACAAAACGATATTATTCTTTATAATAATTTCATGCTACGTTTTATATTTCAAGGATGATGATATGTCAAAAGTCAAAAAGTTCAAGTTAAATTCGACATGGTTTTTCTGCTCTTTTATTAAATTAAAGTTTGACGTTGGAAAAAGAACAGAACAATTGGTTATTTTTTTAAGGAAATTCTTGTGGATACTAGTTTGAACACTAGGTGATTTATGTAACATATTTATACATACATATAGAGATAGTAACATACTGACTATATTATATGATATTAATGTTGTAAAGTTAAAAGACGTAGGTTTTGTTTAAATGTAGGATAGTGTTTCACTAATGAAGTCGTTATTTTATTCTAATTCTAGAAAAATATCGAGAAGCAAATTGGTAAAAATTACTTCGTCCTTTAATTTTCATTCATTTTTAGGGTTCTGTACCTTTTAAGGAAAAAAGGAACCCTTATAACATCACTTTGTTGTCCGTCTGCCTGTCTGTCTGTCAAGACCCTTTATCTCAGGAACGCTTGGAGAAATCGAATTGAAATTCAAACCATATACTCAAATCTACGGATCCCATGATCAGTAGATTTGAGTATATGGTTTGAAGTTTTGAATCCCCATAATTTCTTGACAACATATTTATATATTTACTTAGAAAAAAGATATGGCGGTTTATATCGCAAAAAACGCGTATTTTAACACTATCAAGGGAATCAAAATTCATAGGGTACTTCTGGTTGACCTAGAATTATAAAATTTAGCAGTTAGTATCTACAGATAGAATTTATTCAGGTAAAAATCTAAAAACTATATGTTTGTGGTTAAATCCTAAAAATTACAGTCTTAAAAAAGCCTCTCAAGTGAGAATCAAATGAAAGGGCTCTGGCTAAGCCTGAATTTCAGAAAAAGCTCAAGACCTCCAATTTTAACGGAACTCTCAGAGGGCGAGCCCGACTCGCTCATGTCCGGTTTTTTTTTCTATAGAGCCATCATCGATATTTTTTAAATTTATAGCTTCCCCATTTGAATCCAAAGTAGCATTTTATTTGACTAAATCGAGGAACCAATTATATTTTAATATTTTATACCTAAATGGAATTCGAACACAATTTTATTTGTATTCTTTTATTTTTCTTTATAGAGTTGCTATTAAAAATAAACAATGGACTATCATATAAACAATAATTATATTGTTTGATAACTGTTGCGCAACAAATCTCACGCGAGACATAAAATAACAAAAATATACCCAATTTCGTAACAAAAAAGGAACAAATTTTTTTTTTAAAGTTTCAAATAAAAAATTGGGCAGTATTTTTATAAAATATATCATGCTTAATTCCTTTGATATTCAAAGTAGACGCGGTGGCCTTTAAATTCGTACTACAACTGAATCTGAACAGTCTCATTAAATGTAACGAGCTCATTATTTTGAATGTAAAGACTAACGTGAATCTCTTCTATTTGATTCCGAATTGTACGCTGTACTATAAGTAAAAGTGACATCAATTTTACTTTATAAATAATATTGGTTAAGTACCCACCAATAATTATTTTTAGATGATAAATAAAAAAATTTTGGAATTATAAAATATTAAAAATGTGATTTTGATGACTAGGTACTATTTTCTTTTCTTAAATACTTTGATTGGCTTCTTTTGAGGCCTTCTTGGCGCAGGGGCCAAGGGAGTGGCCTTAATGTGACGTTTGTGGGTTTGATCCCCACTTGAGGTAATGAATTGTTATTTATAATTATATTGTCATTTCTTCGCTCTAGTACAGTCCGGCGTTGAGTTCCGCCTCTCAACAAGCAATTCCTCAAAAAATTCAGCGGAAAGTGGGAAACGGAGTGTTTTAACACTAGGCTCCCCTTGCCTACCCTGCTGTATCCAGGATCCAGCGTGGAGCTGATTAATTTAGATTTTTCTTTTATCAGGTTTACGCTGTATCCCGTATCTAGCAGAATAGGCAGAGGGAGCCCACTCCGCTCCCCACATTCCGCTATATTCTGGAAAGAATTGTGTGTTATGTGACGGAACTCGACGTCACGTTCGCCTTTTTTATTTAATTTATTATTTAAATTTAATTAAATATTTTTCCTAATGAAATAACATAAAAATGTATCAATTGTATCTAAGACATTCCGTGGACTACTACAACAAAACATCAAATAAATTATTAACGATGGCTCTATAACAAAATTCCAATAGATTAAACTGTACCTTCTAATAAATTTATTATCTATATTAAAACTATAATGGACTTTCTACACAGCTGTATAGCAGTTTTATAGCTTAAGTAATTATGGTACACCTCACTAGCTATTACCTCCGTAAAAGTTTATATTACTCATCAGCTAATGGAAAACCGATATAGTTACATAACCGTACATCGAATTAAAAGACTATTTTGATTATGGCTTGGCATATGTCCATATGCCAATTTTATATCTATATTTTGACTTAATCTAATTTACCTATTATTACTACAAAAAGCGAAAAAAGACAAATTTGAAGATAAGATTTCGTATGATATTACGAATTTAAAAAGGAATATACAGTGTAACGCGGATTTAATTTTTAATTTAATTTAATTTTTTTGGGACATTTCAGCAAATCGTAACTTTATCGATATTTGAAGTTGTATATTTACTACGAATGTCGATAGAAGTTTCAAGGTCAAATTAGTTTTTGATCAATATCACTAAGGCCAAGGTGATAATGACTTCCGAAGACTTGACATTGATGTTTCGTAATAGCTTACATTATTCGGTAAGTATACACAGTGATAAATTTTATAAAAAGCTTTCACATTTTTTTGTTAATATTTTTAATACACTGAATAATTGAAAAATAAGGTAAACTTTTTTTTCATACATTGCACTTAGCAGAGGCAGATTTAATCTGTAAACCTAGTGTTAAGATATTACGTTCACCTCTTTCTGTTGAATTCTCGAGGCATTCCTTGTTGAGTGGCGGAACTTATCGCCGCTCTTTGCCTTGTTACTAGAGCGAAGAAATTAAATAATGATTTTTTTTAATTTAGTGGCGCAGGGGCACGAGGGCGTGACTGTAAAGCGACGGTTGTGGGTTCTATACCCACTCAAGGCAAAGAATTATTATTTATTAATGTTTTCATTTCTTCGCTGTCAATTAAATTTTTAATAAGTATTTCAGGCCGCATTACCATAAAGGGTTCTTGCCTGGCAATTTAGGATGCCTGGAGCATAACACTTTATTAGAAAGATAAAAGGAGGCGATAATATGCAATAGATAAATTAATACATTAAATTGTTATATTAATTTATGGGTATGCGATCCCAAGTAAAGTTAGTAACATAATCGCTTCACATTATTCAAATTTTTTGCTATATCCGCCAATGGAGGCCCTTGGCAACTCTTAACTTGTGTCGGCTTATTTTAGGGTTGTTGTTAACCTATAATAATATAACCTTTATTCATATTTCAATATCGAGGCCGTCGCTGCCAGGGCTACAACAGACTACTACTATGCGACTGTAAACGCGGCAGTTGTGGGTTCGATTTCCATATGGATAAATTAAATATTCAATTTCGGAGAATTCGCTAGAAAGTGGAAAAAGGAAGTGTCTTAATAGAAACGGATTGAAACACCAGTTTCCCAAGTTCTCTTTGGCTCTCTAAAAATATACGTGATACAGCGTAAAATTAGTGTATATATATAATAAACTAATTACGTAAATCAATTAGTCGGTCGAAACAGCAGAGAAAAGTTTTACAACCAAAAAATGATCTATAGAATTTGCAAAAGAAGGCTAGTTTAAAAAAAAGTAACAAAACTTATATAAAAGCCTGATTAATTTTTAGAATCAGCTCTTATAGGATCCTTATTATAAATGCTGATCTTATAGGATCCTTATTATAAATGTAACAAAACTTATATAAAAGCCTGATTAATTTTTAGAATCAGCTCTTATAGGATCCTTATTATAAATGCGCATGACAAGGAGTACATAATCTTGGTATGAAAAATAATTTTTTTTTAAGTAAAATAGTACTTAACTTACCAACAAACTGACCAGGGAGAGGTTTAGAGTCATCAATTTATTTCTATAATGTGCTTCGTAGTAGGTTCATTTTTAAATTAGAGATAGAGAGTGAAACTCCGATAGTGAAGTGGTAATGCACATTTGATGAGATCCCTATTTAAACTTAAACTTAGGTTGCGAGTCCTAGTAACCCCTCAACTCGCAACCCGATGGGGCCGGTATCCCCACGGCGAATCCATGGAAAGCTAAGTAGTTTCTTATAATCTTTACAATATTTTTAATTGATATTCAACGTTAATAATTATCATGCCAAGATTGTTTTGAATGAATTTGAATATTTTTTTTAAATTAAACCCATAAATCAAGTCAGTTTAAGGCAATGTATATGAAATGTTAAGAAATTACGATGTGTAAAGAGTGTCTTGGAAAAAGAGCGAATTTTTAATTTCAGAAATATTTTACAATAGAATTGATTGATGTTTTTTTCAAGCAAATGATACAGGATTTGTCAATATATTTATTGTATGATTGTCAATTAATTTTCCATAATAATAAGCTATAAATATTAATGATATGTAGAGAGTTTGTTTAGTTGATACAAAGCCAATTTATGAGTATTTGGTTTAAGCAGATTAAATCTAAATTGAAATGTCAAAATATGAAATGGCAAACAGAATATGGACTCAATTGTGATATACATATATGTATTTAAACAATACGTGAATAAATTTATTTTTTCTTAAAAAAAATTGCCTCGTTACGTCCTCACTTTGGTATCAAAGCGCGGCTTTGAGTTCCACCACTCAACACGCAATGCTTTTAGAATTTGGCGGAAAGTGGGGAACAGAAGTATTAATGGGAACAGAATGTCATCTAGGAACACTAGCGATACTCATGAATTGCTTATTATCAACTGAAATAAAAATGAATCAGCTGAAAAGTAAAGTTGAGAACACAATTATAATTTTCTCTTCTCCGTATAATGAGAGGTGTAAGAAATAAATATATTTACTTTGTTGACGTGATCCCGTAGTATATTAGAATATACCATTGCCATAGCTTCCAATGCCATAAATGTCATGCAGCCTAGCACCCATGGAACGAGGAACGCTACATTTTCCTGAAAGAAATTACTTTTTTTAATTTATATTTCCGACATAGCTTAAACCTTAATAACCTTAAACTTTATAAATATTATATTTAACACATAAGAGATATAGATAAATATATATATTTTTTAAAATCCTTAATATGTTTTTATATGTTCTAATCTTTCCTTAGAGTTTGAATATATTGTAAAGTACATACTTTCATATGCATATATAGAACATTAAAAAAATACCAAAATTAAAACTCTTTATCCTTTTTCTTCATTTTCCTTATTTATATAAAATCATTCAAAGCTCTCAGCGTAATAGAGAAAAGTAATACTTAAGTTGTCATAAAATTTTCTTATACTCTTAATATAACATTTTTTTAAATATCTTTAATTGAAACAAAACAATATATTTTATGTAGTAATTGACAAATTAAATAAATTTGAACAGTACAATTTAAAATGTTCTATTTTTCAAAATACAAAATATCTCAGATCAACTCTATAAATTCTTATTATCGAAGATTTTTAAAATTTAACCCTTTGCAACTGACGTGGTAGTCCCATAGACACCGCGAGATATAAATTCAACTTAATATCATTGATTTTCAAATTCAAGCACCGTCACTTTCAGTACATTACTGTGATGACCTTACACGTCAGATAATGTGTGACAGGTGGAGGAGTGGCATGGAGCCCACGCTTGCTTAGATAGTAGACATGAGCGTTATTTAACGTAATCGGTTTTAGAAACTGCTTACGAGTCGAATAATTGTATAACTGATTTCGGGGACAAAGACAACGATTATTTCACATACGTAGTTTCATGACAGTAAGCAGTAACACATTTGTCAAAAGCAGTTGCTGCACAACTGTAACTGATTTTAATAGATTATAATATAAAATAGTAATGTCAGTTGCATCGATTCTAACATAGTCGCATCTCGCTCTATCTTACTATGTTTCGAACGAAAAGAGAGACAGCAATAGATCGAATTTGTATGCAATTACTTAGAACAAAAACGTCATTAAAATATGATAGATTAGATACTTCATGAAAAGAAAAAGTGATGTAAAAAATTAAAATTAGTAAATACGTAAGTTAAATTCTATGGAATTAAAAATAGTACTAAAAATAGAAAGTAAACTGATTATAAATAATATTTTTGAATATTTTATAATAGTGAAATAAAAAAAAAAGCGAACTTAATTATAAGTAAAGATTATTATTATTAAATAATTAAGCGGACTTTATTACATTATTAAATGAATATAGCTTAACAAATATAAAAAAAAACAAATAATCAACATACAATATTTTATAAATAAATCTCCAATTTTTTTACTTTTGAATTAATTAAAGTTCCTTTAAAGTTTAAATATATCGTTGTTTACAGATTTAAAAAAAATACTTAATATTTTCAAATATTAAAATTCTGGGAATATAGGCAATTAGTACGTTTCATATTAGTATGATAGGCTATATTGCCTACCTTAAGCATTTTCGTAATCATAACATTTTTTACCGTTATGATTATATTTAACGTATTCTGTAATCATAAGTATAAAAATAAGAGTAAGCAAATGTAATGTAATTAGTTACAAAAATAAGCAGTTTTGAAAAGTAGTTACTCGTGTACCTGAAACCAACCGATTATTAAAAGACGTTACGACCCACGTCTAATAGAAGGAGGAAAGTGTTCCTGATGCATCAGCTTTATGTAAGTGTCTACTAGACTACCACCATATATTTTGATAGTGTCTCTATTTTAGATAGTGTTTTTTAATATTATTTCGCGTTATTTTACATTTCTTGGTTTTATTTAAATAAATTATATATATTTATAATGATATTAAAAATAAAATAATTTTATATTTTTGCTTGTCAAGAATAGCCAAAATCTAATAAAGACTTTCCTTCTCCTCGAAAAATGGTATAGGAAACCTCGTTATATTTGCAGACTATAATCATACGGAAGGTGGAGTGAACGAGGTGGATAAGAAATGCTCTATTTGTGGTTCCAGTCGTAAAACTCGTCGCTAGCTTATCTTTAAAAAAATGCTGAACATGACTAAATGAGACTAAATAGCTTTATATTGCATCAAAGTTGTCTTGATTATTAAAAATGACAAATTTGAGAGAAAGAAAGAAAAAAAAAACTTTTTTTAAATATAGCCAGAAATTTTATGCTGAATGATATGAAAAACTGAATATACAGTGAAAGATGGTCAAAGGAGGCTTATAACTATCACTCTATCACAGGCATATTACAGGCAAGGATGTCCTTCCTCCACCACCAGTAGTTTGTAGTTGTAGTTTGTACTTGTGTTTGTAATATACAAACAAATAATAAAGAACTGTGTCTGTGTGTTATTTGTCAAACAAAAATAAAAAAGCTGAATAAATTATATAACTAAATATTGTTTCCATTATTGTTTGAAGGCAGATAATATTCAAGAATTTACAAATGCTAGGTCATCTATTAAGTTAACATTTTTATAAATGCTGTAATGCTGTAACAGCATGATAAAGTTGTAAAATTGAATGAGGGTCGCCATAAAACTTGGCTTGATATTTGGGCTTTGACGTTTCTACCCATGCGTAGAATAAAACGAAATCTAAGGATTTATCGTCTAAAATATCACGCGGTTTTTTTTCACAAAAATGCATAATCACAAGCGTGTTGATTAGAGTATGGATAAAACAATAAAGTATGAAAAATTCTGAGTCACACTTCATTTTCTGTAGTAGCAATAAAGTTTACACTTTAATAAATTATCTCGACGTTTCACGTTTGCGACAGACTGTTTAACTTAACAAAAATGGATTGAGGATAGTGGGTTCAAATAAAATAAAATGTTTGCCTTCAAAGCTGAATGAATATAATTATTACATTTATAATAGCTATATTAAATGTATAAATTTTCTACAAAAATTAAGTTGATTTCAGAGGGCAGTTTAGTATAGGTATATATTTTATTAATAAGAATTCTTCAGCTCTATAATGAAACTATTACAACTACTATATTTTTGTGTTGTATATTAGTACATTTTAAATAATTATAATGCCTCGAATATTCTATAATCATGTCAGATGAGAAGTGCACACGTCATCTGCATCGTGTTTAAAAAAAAAAAAAAAAATTATAATGCCTTGAATATTCTATAGTCATGTCAGATGAGAAGTGCACACGTCATCTGCATCGTGTTTATTGCATAAATTTCAAAAACCTATGCGATAAATCAGGATAGAGTACTTTTATGCAACTAACTATATTTACTTACTTATCATTTATATTTAAAAAAAAAATTATTATTTATTTATTTTTAACAATTACTGTAAATTGTTCTATATATTTTTATCAACGCTTAATGTTTCAACCTCAATACACAAATTCTTATATTGTCAAAAACCAATTTATATGCGAGAAATAGAGGCTTCAATGTTCTATAGCTGATATACACAAAAATTGAATAATGTAAACTCATTTTTTTGGAATATGTCACAAAAGGAAGAAGATATCCGCGCAAAGAAATATATTGAAGTCATCACCGTTCAAGCAAAAATGGCACTTCAATATTTTATCCAAAACTGTTATACTCAGCTCAAATATTATATGCAAATTTCATAACGGATAACCAGCGAGCTATAAAATTATACTTACTTTATAAATCCCGTAAAATAGGAATATGCTGAGCACGATCATAAACATTTGCGTGCCAATAATAGCGAAGTATGCTATCTGTACACCTGAAACAAGTAAGGATTAATCAGTTGTATAATTTTTTTAGAATTACTTTGTAGAGAATCTAATGTCTGAGCACTCCGATCTCTGCATTCTACTCGAATTCGAGACATTGCATATTGAATGCTGAAACTCAATTCTTATTAAGATGAGGATATTTAATTAATCCGAGAGAGGATCAAATTCATAACTATCACATTTAACGCTGTCCCACTATGCCACAATGGCTTTTTTTGTTATTTCACTATTTATTATCTGTATTTTGTATTTTTTTACATTATTTTATTAAGCAATATCAAATATCAATAAGTCAACATTGAGACTAAATTTCTATATCAAGTAAGAGTAAATTTAGTTATCCAAATAAATCAAATAAGGTGGACATCTTTTATGTACAAGGGACGAGCATAAGGTAAATAGTCTGTTACTACATCACGTAATCGATTCTGGAGTATGCTAACAAATCGAGCAAAATCGATCACGCCGATAGCCTGGAGCTATTTTCTTCGCCGGTTTGAGAAAATATATCATGAAATTAGTTTCAATCTCGCAATTAATTGCATTAGATTTAAAAAATATTTTGTGTTATATTAAAGCTAAGAATCTGAGGCTCACGAGAAGCTTTTGTATCGCAGTTGAGAGGTTCTTGACGTAACTTTGTGAAGTATACGCGATAATTGTGGCCTAAGTTATACTCTTGAAATATATTCTATGCCAAAAAAATCGGAAATATTTAATATTTTCATCACTAATCACTAATAGTGATAGACTCGCCTTTGCATATTATCTCCATCCGTAAAATGTAGTTTTTTTCTGCTTTTTCATCTTACATTTGTCATTTTTATTTTTCTTGTATATTTCCATTTTGTGTGCAATAAAAAAATATGAATATATTATTATTATTATTTATATATTATTATTATTTTTTATTTATTATTATTTATTTATCTATTTTCATTCACTAGTTTACCCGCAATCCCTCAAGATATCGCCGAAAATATCTTATTGGGGAACAGAATGTCAGTGCCAGGTTTCCTCTGCCTACTCTGTTATGTCCGAGATACAGCGTGAAGCTAAATTTGGTATTTTGATATCTAATTTAGAGATCTATATAGAAGTAAAAATTGGAACCGTTATATGATCACTTTGCCCATCTATCCATCTGTCAAATCACATCACACATCATCACATGACATCTTGCTTAAGTATCTGAGACTGACCATGGATGGTCGAGGGCCGGAGCCCTTGGCAGGCTACTGCCAAATATCGGAGGGCCAGATTCTCCATGCTGGCAACTTTATGTCGGCGTGTTGAGATCTATGACCCTGTAATGAGACCCAATTGCGGAAAGAGATCATAGCTTTGAGAGCGATTCGGAGGTACCGTGTGGTGTCTTGGACGGCGGCAACTCTCTTGGCAAGCGATTCGCCTTGGGAGCTACAAGTGGAAGTGCTCGATAGAGTATTCCGCGCAAGCTAGCGGTCGCGAAGCGTGCAAGCATCGTGGAAGAATATTGCGCGGAACAGGAGGAAAACTGATAATCACACTGAAGGACCCGGTTTACGCATCTTCTTCTCACTCTACTCTAGAGGAGCTACTGCGGGAGGGTTGTAGTGATCCTCCTGCAAATCATCGACGCTACGAGTGTCCTAGGAGAAACGCCCGGGCACCCTGAAGGTGAAGGTAGCCCGCAATAGGTAGGCCTTTCACTGAGTTGTCGTAGTATACTGAAGACCGGTTTCACCGGTAAGTCCCATGGTACCGCTCGCTGGAAGGCAGTAGTTGCCTTCCGTGTGGGCGGTCTGCGTAAATGCATATCCCAGCGATACAGTATGTTATAAATATTGTATTTGAATATTCTCTTTGAGTTATATTTTTGATAATTTATGAGACGCCAGTGGAATAAAAATGTTAAATTTCTTTAAGTAAATTTAAAGTTTCCTTCTAAAACTTTGATCGAAATTTCAAGCTTCCCTAAAATGTAACATTCAGCAGATTTATAGTCGGATTATGTAAAGTCGACAGCTGACTGTTGAGGACAGTTATTGATGTTATGGCTTAATTAGATACTATTTGATCATCTATATAATATGTAGTTGTAGGGAATATATGTGTGTGTGCACTACGATTAAGTATGTTAATATCTGTTTTAGTTTAGTGTAGTTAATACCTATTTACCAATAACATTACTAATAATGTCTACTTATTGTATAAAATAATTTCTAATATAAACTTACCATCGTGGGGAACAGAGTGCCTTAATACTAAGTTCCCTCTATCTACCCTGCTGCGTGCTGAATACAGCGTGAAGCTGATTTATTTTATTTTTAAAAGAACTTTACTAATTACAATATAAAATTTAAATATATATTTGTATATTGTTCTTCTGTATAATACCAACCCCGATCCTTTTATACTCATATTGGAGAATTGAATATACATAATTACACGATATTTAGACAACGTAAACGTTCTAATATTCAATAAAGTTTTAACTGCCTAGAGCGCTTGGACAGTTGCCAAAAAGCGCGTTCAAGCCAAACTATATATTTTTTCAATATCACTTAAAAAATCACAAAATAGTTACTTTTGATCTTTGGCTCCAAATATACAAAGATTCACATAATTGATAATTCAATCAAAAACTAGGGAAGTGAGTTAAAATTAACCAGCAAGGTTTGATGATGGACACACCTAAATAAAACCTTTTTGCTGTTTAACTAGTGAAAAAGCTTTTAAAAAAAAAATTAAATATTTGTATTTTGATAAGTTAGGTTTCTAAGGCAGGTACTATATTAGTCCCTCCTTAGAAACCTAACCTGTCAATATTTATAACCAACAGTGTCTATATTTCTTGTTTTTATAGACTGTTATATATTATACGAAATAGGAACAAAATAGCATTTGAGCCAAAAAATCGTTAACGTCAATATTTAATACAAAACTAAATATATATTACTTTTAAATTATAGAAACTCCAATTTATTTTATAAAATTATGTACCATTCGTTATCCGTCTTTCTGTAAAAATATCAATTAAATTAACCACAGTTTTGAATTGAAATCACTCCGTTAACTCACTTCCGCCTAATTTTACAGGCATTGCGTATTGAGAAACGGAACTCAACGCAACGCTTTGTCCTGCTACTAGAGCGAGGATAATTAATGTAATTCATCTTGCCGGAAATCGAACCTAATAGTCTCGTTTACAGTATTACACTGCACCATAGCATCACGGCCTCAACTTTTATCATTCATTATTAAAGGTTGATTTGTTGAAAGAAGATTTGTTTTTAAGAAACACATGATGTCAACACTCAAGGTGAACTTACCATAATAAACATCGTCAAGGTCTTTATACTTTTTGGCATTTACACCGATCCTCCAACTATATAACAGCACCACGAAAATCGATATATTCTGTAACAAAATAAAAATATATATGAATTCTGAAGAATGATATACCAACATGTTTAAAACAAATAATTAGATTATTCTACATATATATTTTTTTTAAAATATAAAAAACTCCTGAAAACAAATATGTTACAGAAAAAAATCGTATAGTTTGATTGCCCGAGTCAGAATTAAACTAAAACCGTTCCAGCCGTTAAGAGACAGAGTTCAGATTAAAAAGAATAAAATACTTTTGTATGTGAATGTAGTATTGTAATCCAAGTCACTGCAGAATTTAATATATGATAAAATATTACATATGATAAAACCTTACAAAATATACCTAAATTACTAATTATTCATTTCAATTATTAAGCTTTTCAAATATTTTGAAATTTCATAAATGATTATTTTTTATTTCTTTGTAAGCCACCGGCTCGGTGAAGTTTATACAACATCTGCTTACGCTTGGGTTATTTCCTCAGTTAAATATAAATTGTTTCATTATAAATCAAACTTACAAATTTATTAAAATATTTTTAAATAAGTACACGTTGATTCATTCATTTTATGAAATAAGTATACCAGTTCACGTAATAAAGTTATGACGTCGTAACGTATATTTTTTTATGGAAAAGACAAAGCAAAAGAGCACCTGGTGGTAAGTGATCACCGCCGCCTACGAATCCGTGCAACACCAGAGAAGTTGCAGGTGCGTTGCCGGTCTTTAAGGTGGAAACAAACGCTCTCTTTACTACGCGAAGTACCCATGTCGTATCGATCTGAAAACACCGTTGCAGGTAAGCCATTCCAAAGTTGTGGGTGGATGGAAGTTCCTACTAAATTGCACAGTAGTGAATTGCCACGTATCCAGATGGTGTGGATGTTATTTGAATTTGTGACGTACTGTGCGGTTAGAAAATTCGGGACTGGTAACACGTCAAACAGTACCCCAGAATACTCCCCATAATAAATATTGTAGACACCAACAAAAATACCAGACCAGAAAAAAAATACAAGATATATATGCCTCTGTCCAATAATTCAGTCAAAACTCGAATTGAACTTATGTCAAATGTTAATCAAACATAGAGGAGCTTGCTGAGCTGTTTTAAGAACCAAGTCGCCATTTTTCGCTTTGCAGTGTGATGAGTCGAGTCGAGTTATTGCCAATTACTTGTATTTGTTGGCTATTTAGACGAGGACAACATAATTAAAGAAAACTTATCGATTTAACGAGAACAGGAACATCAAAAGGTATCATCGACATCATGAACTCAATTTCGGAATATTTTTTGAAATATATATAACCTTATGTGGAAGAAGTCCTTGCTCTCCGTACTTATTCCTCTCTCTGGCCTCTGTTCTATCTGTTGCTCTGGCAATGTTGGAATTATCTTTCGGATCTCATCTCAATGTTAGTTAAACATAAAAATCCTATGGTAATAACAACACGCAGTAACGCAACTAAGGCTCTTCATCTTTTTACTCTTTTGCAATTGGTCATTAAAATTGTAAATTTTATCAAAAGCAGCGTCCTAAATACCAGCTTTTTAAAAACTCTAACCACGTGGCACTTCTCACACAGTATTCATTCAAAGGTTATATGTAAAAATTAAAATTAAATTAAATCAGCTTTACGCTGTATCCCGCACACAGCAGGCAGAGGGAACCTAGTGTTAAGACACTTCGTTCCTCACTTTTCGCCAAGTTCTAAAGACATTGCGTGTTGAGTAGCGGAACTCAACGCCGCGCTTTACCTCGACATCAGAGCGAAGAAATGAAAATATAAATGTAAATAAATATTTCACTTCCTCGAGTGGGGATCGAACCCACGACCAGTCGATTTTACAGTCACACCTTGTGCCCCTGCGCCACGACTGGCCTCTTGGAATTGGGAAGATTATATAAATTGAGAGCTGAGGTTGAGATTTTCTGCTTGACAAAAAGATTAATAATTTGTTTACTAATAATATTATTTATATTTTTAGTTTACTGAATGATAGAATGTACGGCAATTAAATACTACACAAATATTACACGTATCGCGAACAGTAACTACTGGGAAATTTATTGAACCGTGTTACACGCAAATTAAGTTAATGGTTACAATAAATGAATATAGTTATACGAAATGAATTCCACTCATAAAATTAAATGTTCAGCTAAGGTTATAAAAAATACGCTACATAATATTAACCTGTCACATTTTATTAAAAGTACCACTGACTAGTTTTTTTTTTCGTCTTTTAATCACCGAGAATAAGTTACATCTCAAATAGTTAAGTCAATTATAATACCAATTATTAACATTTTCTTCAAAATATTCCACGATTAGGACAAAAAATACTTTATTAGATTACGTATAAAAATTAGAACGTAGCGCGATTCGAATCCGCGTCTCTTGGGAACCGTTCAAGTCTGGACTTGTGTGGTCAGAGGCCATACCTTCTCATATGTAGATAAATTTTCTAATAAAGAGTTTATACTAATTTGATTGTTTAACTAAACTACTAGAATTGAAAATACTTACAATAATGGTCTCCAAAGAATAAAAAAATCCCGAATAGTAAAAAAATGTTAAAATATATTTAACTTGCGAGCACTATTGAATAGAAAACTGAAAAAATATAACTATTTTCGATTGTACAGGAAACTATCCGTGTGGCGCGGGAGACGTCGCACGAAAACAGCCAAAAAAATATTTAACAATATTTTTTTTATATAAAAAAAGCAGATTAAGCTTATACACGGTTTACTTATTTGTTTCAGCTTTACGCTATATCCCGAATATAGCACAAAGTAACCAGAGAAAACCTAATGTCAAGACCTTTCGTTCACCATTTTATACACTGCGTTTTCCAAATGTTATACATTGCGTTTTAAGCGGCGAAATGATTCAACACCGTGTTTTATTTTCACCCGACTGAAGTCCATGTTGGCAAAACGATGAAATAAAAATTATTCATTCCTCGAGAGGGCATTGATCCCACGACCACGCGTCTTCAGTCAAATATTTTGCTGCGCCACGACGGCTTCAAAAGGTATTTTTAAAACCTTTAATCTGGCAAACTGGAATAAGATAACAATAACGAGTATTTGTGTGTAAATGAGATGAGGGTAAACTAAACTCGGGGTGGTGAAGGACATATGGCCCATATAGGCTTATTTGCATACTCGTCGCACATCTGATTATGGAGGTTTACTATGTAAATATAGGGATCCTTAAGAGATAAAGCCGTGCAACTTTATTAATAAGAATTTTAGTGTTAGCTTTGCTTTCTTATTACTTATTTATATTTTGTACATGTATCCTATTATCTTGATAAGAGGGAAAACATATCTCTAATATACAGAGTAAAAGACTATTAAATAGTGTTGTTCAAAATATGGTAGTTGTTAAACACACCGACGAAAACTTAAAAGAATTAAGAAATCTGTGCATGCAAATCAAATCTACGTCCATTGTCAAACGGAACTATTCCTAATTGAAAAGCGAGGAGTGTTGGCATGACAGCTTACATAGCTTTACTATAGAGGTATATAGTTTTTAAAATAAGAATTTTTAAGAATTCTAATATGGTAACAATACATGTGAATTTTATTGATGATGATTAATGTCAATCGTATAGAATAGGATTTTTAAGAAAGCTTTTATATTCTCAAGTATAGTGAGATAGTAAATAACGTTGCACAAAACAGAATACTTAATACGCCATTACAAAGCTGCTAAATAATTTAAAATGTTTAACTTACTTTAAAGATGCTTACATTACTTAAGATGTTTAACTTAACAGGTGTATATATATATTTTCTACTCACGCTGTATCAAATTATGTCATGTATGTATATACTTTGTTGAAACTTTATGAATAACGTCAAGATTAAAATTTTTTAGTTTTTATTCTGAGAAATCTTTCTCACCTGGGGTGATTAAATAAAGAGAGGAAGTACTAGTGTCATAGTGCATAGTGACTAGTGTCTTTTTGGAAAACTCAAATCATACTAAAAAATAATCATTTATTTTGCATTATTATTGTATTATTTGCTCTACACTGTTTATATTTCCATTTTGAATACTCCTAAAAGATGGTTGAAACTGAATTCAATTGAACGTGAATCAAAAGATCAAAAGCAGACGGAACCAATGAAATTTCATTTACAGTTCGCCTCATATCGAAACATTTGTAGAATTATTATGTTTGTTGTCTTTCTCTTTGACCTTATTCGTACAATATTCAAAGGCTTAATAAATTTTTTGTCACAAATATATTATGATAAGTAAAGGGAACTGACTGGATGTGTTATTTACATCTTCACTTACGTCCACTATAGATACATTGCTGTTGTATGGTGAAAACTAACGAACTTTCGTCGTTTAACGAGATCGGAGAAAAGAAAATATTTACAATATGCGCACATTAAATGAAAATTGAACCATCGCTGTGAGTCACTATCAATATTTAAAAAAATGTTTGTTGCCTTCTTAGGTAAGGTTCAATATGTTTAAAATAGACATAGAAGTATAGAAGTACGTAGATGTAAGTACGAAGATGTAAAGATAAATTTTCTTTTTCTTATTAAACAAATGATGTTATACATATTTCATACATTTCATATTTAAAACGGTCGAAATAACGTTAAATAATAAAGTTAAATTTTCTATATTAAGCGTCATTTAATGAAGATGATCTTTTTATGAATTGTTATCCGTTCGTGACAATTCAAAAATTGCTTTTATTTTTAATATTATATAGAGTTAAAATGAGATAACGATGTTATCGACATTAATTTTATCGTCTTTTTATTTTTTTGAATATTTTTTTTAAATGATCTTCTATTACAAAATGTTAGAGAGCTGAGCAAAAAATGAAAACAAAAATTCGTCGGGATGATCTATTACCGTATAGTTTTGAATGATGGATTGCATTCAAATTTAGCAGATATATTGTTTTTGCCTATGTGCAGTATTTTAATAAATTAATGAAT
Organism: Heliconius erato x Heliconius himera; assembly: GCA_013421005.1. Lineage (NCBI taxonomy): Eukaryota > Metazoa > Arthropoda > Insecta > Lepidoptera > Nymphalidae > Heliconius > Heliconius erato x Heliconius himera. Next base: position 44,517 of record JAATLQ010001931.1, read on the forward strand.
GTTTTTATTAAGTTATCGAATGTTTTATTTTACTTTTTTATAATTTAGAAAATTTTGTCCAATCAGGCCAGTCGTGGCGCAGCGGCACGAGGTGTGATTGAAAAACCGACTGGTTGTGGGTTCGATCCCCACTCGAGGAGATGAAATATTTTCTTAAATTTATATTTCCATTTCTTCGCTCTGGTGTCGAGGTTAAGCGCGGCGTTGAGTTCTGCCACTAAAAGTAGGGAAAAGGCAGAAAGTGGGGAACAGAGTGTCTTAACACTAGGTTACCTCTGCCTACCCTGCTGTGTACGGGATACAGCGTGAAGCTGATTTTATTTTTAGAAAATTTTGAATCGATAGAAACTCTATTGCTTTTTCTTAATTTTACCAATAGTTGATAAAGTAAGCTACGCTCAACTAACATTGCTAGTTCTATATTGTTATAAGCAAAATTTTGGTGCATACGAGTATACTCCACGAAAACTTTCATAAAGTGTAAAAATAACGTGCATATTTTACATAAATATATGTATATTTGAGCTTAATTTCATTTTGATGTATGCAGGCTTCTCCAACTTTGATCATGAATTTGTCGTTGTATACCGTCATTACAAAGTTTAAACCTGTACATACATAGTTCTGGAGTTGAAATAATCTCAACGTGAAACTGTGATGATAAATGGACGTGTATGTACTATTTACTGTAAAACAAATAAATAGGATTTTAAATTTTCTACAGAAGTTCTATTTACAACTTTAATAAGTACCTTTTTGAAATAAACGTATTATTTGAACATAAGCTTATTAATTATATATTGAACTATATACTATTTTTACTTATATTGTACGTAACTTTAAAGGAAGTCTAAGAAAACTTAGAAACATGTCTTTCAACATTGCTATTTTTTTAAAACGCAACTAAACCTAAAGTTCAACCTCTGATATTCCTTAAACTATAATAAGATTATGAATCTCTAACTATTATTTATTGTCATTAAATATTATAATATATTTGGTGGTCATTGTGAAGCAATAAGACACTGTCTGGCTACGAATACGACCACGATACGGTGTGGGTTTGTTTGATCCTCACTTGGGGCTATGAATTATGGCCATTTATTTAGAAAAAAAATAATTTGAACGTAGCGGGACTCGAACCCGCGCCTCGTGGAAACCGACCAGGTCGGTCGCTACGTTCAAATTTTTATATGTTTTCTAAATAAGTACTTTTCTTTCCTAAATGTGGATATTAAAATGTGGATAACATTTTAAAAATGTTTAAAATATTATGTCCATTTCTCCGCTCTGGCAAGCCGCGACATAGGGTCTTCATCATGCAGTGTCTATGTGGGAAAAAATATTTATTCAGATTATGTCATCTCAGAGTGACATTTCTATTCCATTGGTAATATCAGTCGTTATTCGTTAAATAACTTTATGTACACTTAACAAAGCTTATTAGTTATTAAGTACAACACATGTCTTTTTGTGTCACTAAAGTGCAGCAACACGAAGCTGCATATGTTGCATAATTGAAATATATTTCTTAATCTTAATATCACAATTTTTATATAAAACATTATTTTATTTTACTAATTGTAATATACAAAGATACTTATGAATATACTTACACTTCGCTTTTTTTCATAAATTTTCCACTGAATTAGAGCAAGACTAAGGAATTTACGAATCTGGGACGTAAATTAAGTTTAATGTAGGCACATCTCTTTACGTAACGACTTTTGGTGGCAAAGTTTGAAAAGTCTTCCTATGCCAGAGTTTCGTCAAATATAAAGTTTGTTATCTTAAAACTGTCATATTATAAGATTATGCATTTAGATATTAGAAAACGGTAATCGAAAAAGTTCGGTCCCTATTAGTATTTCCAGAATGTTGTTTGTTTTAATAACTTGTATTTACTTCGAGTTCCGTCGGTCTTGTAATGGACAAACTTTCTATGCCATATTGAAAATGTTTGTAAACAAGACCTATTTTTTAAGGCGTTCATTTGTCAAACTTATAATGAAACAAAATACAAATATTTTCTGGATATATTTGAGGTAGGAAGATAATTATTTGAGGTAATTAAAAATTATCGTATTTCATATATAAATTATAGTTTAACCACAATTTTTTTTGTGGTAACGTATAAATATATTTCTATGGTATTAGCATAATAATCCAAATAAAAAATACACACGAAATATTACTGTGAAAATTACATATATATATATAGAGACGTTATTATCTTGTTTTTTGCCTATCCTTATCTCATAAACGCTTTCAATTTTATTGCATTTTTTTTATATTTAAAATATATAATGTATTCATGAAAAACGTATTAACAATTACGTTAATAAAAAGATAATTGAACATGTTGATAAAAAATATAAAAAAATTTAGTACGGCCTAAAATGGTTGTTTTATTGTGAAAAATAGTTTTTTTTTATTAAATATAATTAAAAATAGTGCTACTTACCAAAGTATAAAGGGCACTTGCATACGCTGCGTGTTTGACGTGTAGCGTTCTGCAACAAGGCAATGTTGTGTCCTGCTCATGGGCTGTCCACGCTTTCATCTGTCATTAAAAATTATATTTTAATAATTATAAAAAGAACTTATATTTAACTTAAATTTATATTTCCATTTCTTCGCTCTGGTGTCGAGGTTAAGCGTGGCGTTGAGTTCTGCCACTCAACACGCAATGCCTCCAGAATTCGGCAGAAAGTGGGGAACGGAGTGTCTTAACACTAGGTTCCCTCTGCCTACCCTGCTGTGTGCGGGATACAGCGTGAAGCAAATTTTTTTTTTTTTTTTTATAAAAAGAACTTGAAGCCAGTCGTGGCGCACGGGTACAAGCGGCCGTAAAAGCGATGAGTTCTGGGTTCCCACTCGAAAAAAAGAAATTAAAATTTTTATTTCTTCGCTGTGGTTTCAAGGCAAAGTGCGGCGTTGAATGGGCCTATTCCACTCAACACGCAGTGCCTCCAAAGTTCGGCGGCAAGTGGGAAGCGGAAATAATATTCATAAGTGAGACACTATAAATATTATCATAATTTCTTTGAAATAATTAATTTTGTAGATTGAAATTGAAAAAAATTAAACATATATGTAAATATGCTAATTAATATAGATTTTCTGATAGTATTCTTGATTTTTTGTGTCGTTTTACGGAAAACAAAGAGACTGTCTTAACGGAGTAAAATAGTGTTTAAAAGGAGAAGAATCTTAACTTTAAAATTGACAGTAATTAAGAAAAAAAAATAAAAAAAAGTTAATATATATTTTTTTATAATCTTTACCTTATATTTAAAATGAAATTAAAGCTAATTGAGAACTAAATGATAAAGTAAAGAAAAAGAATATATAATATATTTTAGTTAGCTTCAGAATATGCTACTGTCGTGGAATAGATCATGCTTGTAGTTGCATCACCTTTCAATTTCACTGTGTGTTTCAGATAAAATAATATGGGTACCTTTATTTATGTTTCATTTGGTTTTAGTTCGGTTAATTATGTTCTAAAACGATCGTTAATAACACTTAAAATTAGTTTTTTACGCCGCTTAGAAGCGGTAATTTATCATGTAAGTTTTAATAATATATTGTACGCCTATTTCTATATTGTATGTTAAGGTTTATTCTTAAATGTTAGTTATCCAGTTATTTATTTATGTTTTCTATTAACTTTGCAAAGCAAAACAAGGAACTATGTATTATAACTTCTATGGTATGTTTTTCACTTATATCCTACTAATATTAGAAATGTGAAAGTTTGTGAGGATGCACGTTTGTTCCACTTTGATACAGTACTATTGCTTACATAGCATTACACATAGGCTATAATTTATATATAAATATTTTGTATAATTTGACTATAATATGACAATAAACGAGCCGCGTGTGGGTCGATAGATGTTATAGATTCAATAATATTTTGTAAAAGGATTTATGTTAAACATATAAATTTAATATTTAATTTTGAGAATTAATTAAATAATCGCTTGTTTGTATCTTATAGTAGTCATAGAATACGACAAAAACAATTTTTCTATAAAATATATATTTTATTTTGATTTGATTTTTCATAGCTATTATGTTATCAAATATAAATTAAGTTTACCTTCGAGTTATTGATAGTTCTGTCTTAATAACAGAGTCACATAGCATAGTTGATAGTAGTCACTTATGGTGAGCTTCTCGTATTTATTCTATAGAAACCGCCGACGGTACGTGCGTCCGGTATCGCGGTCGCGTGCTTACTGAAACCTGTAAAAGGTCGGAGGCATAATTGTACTAGCTATAGAAAATGTTTGGAGAAGTTCGTAAAACTTTTAACAATGAAAGTCTTTTGATATTGGGGATCAATCATAGAATTATATTATAGTATGTTTTGTTAAATATTCAAATACATTAAATTATTTTATATTATTTTTTTTTATGGATAAATCTGTTTTATATGTACTTAGATATTATTATTAAGTTGAATTTCATTATTCAATACGCAGTGTCTAGAATTCAACAGAAAAACAGGGAACGCAGTATCTGTACTCTAGGTTCTCTCCGCCCATGGACGTAGGCAGGGGGGGGGGGGACCCGGGTGGGCCATATGTACCCCAGAATATTTTGAGTAAAAGATAAGGCTGCGAAATCTTTGCACAAAATAACTTTTAATATATTAAATCATGAACTAATTGTTTTCATAATTCTGAGAAAGAGCAAGCACTACGTGGCTGCTTTATAAGAACGTTGAATTATTTTAGTTTTACATTTTCTCAAAAAGTATCCCTCAAAATTACATGCTATAAAAACCAAAGTTTATCTTCATAAAATTTTCTTGGTTATGAAATAACTTTTGCTTGTAAGTTTCAATAGACAAGTCAAATAAAAAGCAGTAAAATATCACCTTTCAATGTTCAATGATTTTTTTTCACAAAATGCCTAATTGTGACTAATTTAAAAGAAATAGAATTGTGATGCCGCGTATTTTTTTAGAATTACTAAAATGAAATATTTTTATTATACAATGTACTGTTACTATTTTTGCAACGCACGCACTTAAATCAATACGATGAAGTTTATTATTATTGTTATTTCGTTATTTATGGCTAATTAGGACTTACACTGGAATGTTATAATACCATTCCTGAGAAATGTAGCTTACATATTAAAAATAAAGTAAATCGGACAAGCAATAGAGACTGTAAAGCTAGAGACCTTAGCGTTTAATCAAACAAACTCTTCCGCTTTATTATATTAGTATAGATTTTGAAAAAAAATAATCCTGGCTGAAAAGAATATTTACGTCGACTCACTCTGTTGTTGCGCTACACGTTAAAACAATTAATGTGAAGATTTTTTTTCATAATCTTTCATTTTTGTATAATAATCATTGTTTCCAAGTGAATACTGAAGGCAAGTGGCCCTGGAAAATATATCTAAATACGTTTTTAAAATTTTCTTAAAGTGTTATTCCACACTTAAAAATATATAATAAGTATAAATAAGTAGGTATGTCTTAATACGAGCGTATATATGGTGGTTGTACTACTACTAATTTAGGTATACACTTCCAAGTGTAAGCACCATTTTAAAAGAAACCACAGTTTTAACTACTCTATAAAAGCCTAATATAAATCAGAAAAAAATAAATTTCGAAAAATGAAAAAGTTATTTTTTCAAACAAAATAAATAATAAAATTGTAATTTTAAAATAAAACACCATTTGTAAGGACGACGCACGCACACATAAACCTACCAAAAGGAACACCGCCGCACACGGCTCATTCCGAAATCGAGTCGTAGGTATTGGCGATAAAGTCCAAAGTTGTTTAACCTTTAGCAGTTTTTTTGTAGTAGTAAGTGTTTATGTTATTGGGATCTATACGTAATCGCGTCACACGAAATACAGGTATGAATAAAAATCGTGAAATGAATTAAAAATCCTACGTCTAAACTGTTGATGCATCTTGATTAATTTCTTTAGGTATGGGTTTGAAATATTTTAACCTATATGTTGTTTCCGTAAAAGGAGCGCTGCCTCTTCCATCCTGTATATGGGATAACTTTAAACTTAAAAAAAATATAGTATTTTTTTAGCATCACGATGTATCTTACACACAGGGAAAGGAAAGCTAGTGTAAAGACACTCCGTTTCGTAATTTTCGTCAAATTCTAGAGGCATTACTTGATGAGTGACGGAACTCAACGCCGCGCATCGTACTCACAACCTGTCGCGGACACAGTCACACTTTATGCTTTCTGCACCACGACTTAAAAAGTAAAAAAAAATAATAGTACTTTTAAAGATTATCATTCTTCTTAAGTATACTTCTTTTAAAAGTAATGTATGTAACACTCACTATAGTATATATTAACCTAACCTGAAAATATATCTATTATATATTTCTGTGTGTGTTTATGTACTCTAAAATTTTTTGTCATATCAAGCTTCAGCAATTATGTTTCCTCAAATTTCTTTTTTAATGTCAGACATCGCTGACGGTGACATTTTGAAACCCGATAGAAATAATATTTACCCATCCACTTAGAACCGGTAAACTTCGGTTCTGAACAATCTTGTTAAGAAAAATATACATCCAACTGTATAAGATTTGACCGATATTTTTTTGCATTTACTTTTACCATGTTAATGTTTGTGTTATATGATACGATCTTATCATTTACTTCATTATTTAAAAGATCTTTGTTTTTTTCATCCATACTTGCTATATTTAGTTATAAGATCAAACACTCTAAAACAGTTTTAGAAGTTAAATACATAGCTTAACTTAGCTTCACATTGTATCCCTTGCGGGGTAGTAAGAGAGAACGGAGCGCCAAACACTACGGTCTCTACATACTTCTTTCGCCCCGTCCACTGTTATCAACTTCTTCATACATGAAGACCCTCTTTTGGGGGTCCTTATGCTTTTTACGTGACCCTCCTCCAGGATCTTTGATACTGTGTTTTCAATGGTTAACCGGTGTCTCCCCGTACCTCTCTTACCGCTGAAATAAATAAAAAAATTAAATAAATCAGCTTCACCCAGTATCCCGCACACAGCAAGTAGGCAGAGGGAACGTAGAGTTAAGACACTTCGATCCAAACTTTCCGCTAAATTCTGGAGAAATTGCGTGTTGAGTGACGGAACTCAAAGTCGCGCTCTGATGTCAAGGTAATCGACACCAGAGCGAAGAAATTAAAATAATATAAATTAAAATAAATATTTCATTTCCTCGAGTAGGAATTGAACCCACAATCCGTTTACAGTCACACTTTGTGCCCCTGCGCCATGACTGGCCTCAGTCATAGAAGTTATAATACGTTTTCTCATTAAGCGTTAGTCGGCCGAAAATTACACTACCCACTAAAACTCAGCGTGAATACCCTACATGAGGTCGCACCGGAGGTCAGGCCGGTCGCAGGGTCGCCCATGCTACTACGACTACTCGATGGGTAGGGCCGTAGTGGCCATAGTCGCCTTATGTTTTCCTACAATTTTTTTTTCTCTACCTGAATAGTCATAGATATATGGGTTTTTATTATGCTTTTAATTGGTTAAAAATATTTTCAAATAAATTCTATAGTTTAAAATCATTGTAAATTAGTTGCAATGTACTTCTCCATTGGTCCCATTATCACTATGTAAGGATCTGATAATGGGAATCCTAGGCAAATTCTTACTTTAAAATCGGTGCTAGCTAAAAAAATATATTAAGAGACTAGTGGCTTGTGGCTTCGCCCACTTATCATTTATAATACTTTTATTATGCTGCATTTACCAACAGATTCGTTAATTCAATGTGTTATTGAGTACTTGGTTGTAACTGATGTAATAAAACAATAATCCGCAATTTTGTCTTCTATTACAAAAAAATGGAGAATCAGTCTGGAGCGTTTGGTTATTATACTATTGTATACTATAGTAGTATACTATTGTATACTATATATTTTTAAATGGCATAAAAAATACTTAAAAACACGTTTAATAAAGAACTTTTAGGCAAATAAAAAAGAAAACAAGCCAAAATCATTTAAGCAAACAAAAAATTGTAAGAATTTTAGTGTTAATTGTCTATTCACCACCCTAAATCCCTCCCAAAATCGTAATCAATTATGTACAAATTATGTCGTTATGTCGAATTATTTTTTTTATGTTTAAACGGCAATTTATTTAGCACGTTTGATGTTAATGGTGCTGAAGTAACATTATCTTCATCTATATTTGTGTTTGCCTTGTCTTAAGTTTCTTTTCGTTTTTAAAATGAACATTAATTAATTAAAATAAACATATAAATAAAAATAGTCAATAGTATTGTATCAAAAATTCGAGGACCCACTGTCAGTTACCCAGATTGACTATATATATATTTAAATATATTAAAATTTTATATATATTTAAATTCAATCATGAACAATTTGTTTTCATAATTCAGACCAAATCAGATAACAACAACAGCTAATTAATTTTCACCAAGTGTCAACAGAAAAAAAACGACGCCAAAGAGTACATAGCCTTCGTTTGCGAATAGGAGGAAAACCTAACCTGTATTTTTTATCTTGCGGCTAATTACACGGTTTAAGTAAATTTTTAAATATTATCAAAATAATACTACAATTAAAATCTTCATCATCTTTGCATGGTTGCGCTTTTTTTGGAACTTGAGGTTAATGCTGATAGCACTATTTGCCTCTATAGCAACACTGGATGGAGAGGGAAGAGTGTACTCTGTCTCTGAGAAAGTGCAAGCACTACGTGCCTGCTTGAGAGCATATTGTCGGCGGCAAGCACGCCCCCTGTGGGACCCAGACCTACGGCGTGTGATCAGGCTGGGATCTAATCTGTTAAATATGAGATATACTTATATTTAGCGCAATACATCAATAGCGCGTTTTAGCTATTCTCTTATTTCGGCACAGAGATATCTAGCGATAAAGTTCGGGAACATACAGACACAGGGCTGGCTTATCTCGCGTAAATAAAGTATTAATAGAGCGTTCAAAAAAACGTCCAAATTACAATTCTTTTGCTTTATTATATTAGTATAGATAGAATATTATTCATATTAAATAGTTAAAGATATAGAAAGAAGGTGGTAATTTGGCCCCCCATTTTGTTTTCAATGTCCAGTATGAAAAGCAAAAGGAATATAATTTTAAATAATACGTCACCGGTTTTGATATTGATTTACTATAGAATAAAAAAATGCGACAGAATATTAATTATAATATTAATATATATAATATTTTTAATATTGTGAATACTAAAATATTTATTCGAAACAAGCACAAATTTAACGATTTGATTTCAAGTGACGGTTATATGGCCCCCCTTTAGCCATATTAAATGTATTGAACGTAATGACAAAAATCACAAATTTATCCCTGCACAGCCAGTATGAATCCATAAGTATATATATATATATATATATATATATATATATATATATATATATATATATATATATATATATATATATATATAT
>JAATLQ010001943.1:0-10142 GCA_013421005.1 Heliconius erato x Heliconius himera
ATTCCTAGGCGACCTTGGTTTTATTCTCAAAAGCTTATTGAACGGAAGATTATAACTACAATCTGTCGCTTGCGCCTTGGGCATGCTTCTACTCCTGTGCATCTAGCCAAGATCAGGGTCAGGGACCACTCACTGTGTGAATGTGGTCTGGACGACGGCACTCCTTCTCACATCCTTTTCTCTTGTCCTAAGTTAACTCGTCCTTTATATGATGTCCTTCCCCATAAAGTCCCTCGTCCCATAAATGTTCAGTGTTTGTTAATGTTTGTGTTTAGTCCTTTATGTAAATTTTTATGTAAATATATTAAACATAACAAAATTAAACTCTAAATTAACACCCATGTAAAATATTATTTATTACTAACCTAATATGCTGTGTATATACTAAAAATATGTATTTGTTTTGTTTTAGGTGAAGGCTGTACTTTAACTGGATCTCTTTTTTTTACATGTATTCTATAATTGTGTATAGTTATCTTTTTTTTTTACCGGTCAATTTCCTTCGTGTGTTTTCCATACAACGTGACATTGGCGAAATGAATTGTGCTCAACTGGCACGCTCGAAACGCCATTAATTAAGAAATCAATCAATCTAAAATCGACGAAAAATAGGAACCAGGGTGTCAACATTCACTTTTGCTATGAAAATGTGGTTAATACATGAAGATAAAAAATAATTGTATATTTTTTTAGCTTCACACATAGCCGGGGTGGCAGAGGGAACCTGGGAACCTAATTCAGTAAAGACACTTTATATTTTTTGTTTATATTTTTCTATTATGTATGTGTATTCTATGTAGTTTATGAGATAGTATTTGTGTAGGTTTATAAATAAATATTATTATTTATATTATTATCTCTATATGTAATTTTGTTGTATCTTTGCACCGCGCCATGCCCGTTCTTTTAAATTGATTCTTTGGATTAGGTTGCCTGGAAGAGATCACTCTTAGTGATAAGGCCGCCTTTTCACATTTTTTTTTATATGAATTTATTTGTTAATTTTGTAATTTTCTGGTGTGAAATAAAGAGTTTTTATGTTATGTTATGTTATGACACTGTGTTCCGATTAAAACAATTCCTTTCCCCACTTTACGCCAATTTCTAGAGGCATTGCGTGTTGAGTGACAGAACTTTACCTCGTAACCAGAGCGAAGAAATGAAAAACCTAAACATTTCATTCCCCCGACTGGGAATTGAAGCCATTACCGTCACGTTACATACACTACATTAAAATATAAAAAAATCCCTTAACAAATCTATATTTGAAACACATAAGCACTGATAGACAGAATATAAACCATCTATTGTTTAAGTATTTCGCAACAACGTCGAACAATATCAAACCAATAACCCGATTGGCGGGGTGCCCAACGCATAAAATTAGTTTTGCAGGTCAGCTCCACAGGACGCTGAACTCTGGCCCTTTACTATCATAACCATGCTACAGTACGGTCAACGAGTCGTGGCCACACTAAAGTTAGGTTCTGTGTGAACTTATGCGTTGTATGTTCAGTCTGGAAGAAAATATTCAAAAGTAAAAGAATTCCTAAAATTTAACCTGCGCAGCTGTCTACAGCTAACGGCTAAACGGCCACGACTTGTTGACCGTACTGTACGAGTATATGAGTTCATCCATTGACTGCCTTAACTGAACCGTTGCCAAGTTTTCTTTACGGTTAAAAATGTTACGAACGTGCTATAGCTTAAACGACGATTTAACTTAACAGGTTACTTTAATGGGTTAGTGCAATTGACAAAGCGTATAATAAGCCTGGAGGTCTAATTTCGATATATGGAATTATGAACAATTATATCAAAAATATATCAAGTCAAGTAACTGTAAACGTGATAGGTTGTGGGTTCGATTCCCACTCGAGGAAATTAAATATTTACTATTTTCATTTACTGTCGAGGCAAAGCGCGGCGGCGAGAAAGTGGAGAACGGAATGTTTTACACTAGGGTTCCTCTGCCTCAGTGCATGGATAAAGCGTGAAGCTGATTTATTCGATTCATTTTTATATATCAACCTAGAACCAATAAAGTTACTATATAAATAAAAATCGTTTGTTAAATGACAGAAAGTTTATAAAGATAATATATTTTTGAACTATTGACAGAAAGTATGTTTCTGTAATAATTATTGTTTTTGTAATAATTGTAATTAAAACTTGTTAAGTAAAGTCATAATGGCATTTAGTCTACATAAACCTCGACTGTCCCAAGGATATCGAAAGCGAAAAATTGCAAATTTCTTTTTTTTTGCTATTTTAAAATACTAAAAAGGATAGTCATTCCCTGAACACGGCGGAAAGTGGGGAACGGAGTGTCTTAACACTCCTTTCCTCCTACCTACCCTGCTCTGAAAAGGTGTTGTTTTCATTTACATATTACCCTGCTTAGTAGTTCAAATGAAGCAATAAAAATATTTGAAATTTTTCACTTTCGATACTTTACCTGGCCCTGGCGACACCATCAATCTATACATGGTACCCCATTAAAATGTGAATATCAGCTATGATTGTAACCTGTCAGTATAAAACTGGCATGCAAAATGGAATTATACGTCCCTACATTGCCCTTAGTGCAATTTTCACATTATTTACGAATAAGTATAGGAAGCTTTGTCTATCCAAATGAATGATTGAGGAAATGTCTGTTTTATGAAAAAAATATTAACAATCTTTTAAGTAGAAAAGGACGACGACGTGAAGAGATTTAATACCACAGTTCTTTAAATATTTATATATATTATTTTTAGACACGGTGAAATCCTAGTGCACAACACAACAACAATTTCCAACACATTGCGTATTGAATGGCGGAACTCAACGCCGCGGTCTGTCTTATTTTTAGAGCGTAAAAATGAAAATATTAGATCATTCTAATGAATGATAATCAAAAAAACAACCAATGCATTTACAGCCATACGCTTTTGCCATTGTTCCACGACGTTATTTAAATTGTAATACATACCTTATAACCTACTGTTTTATACCCATAAATACATAAAAACTACAAAAATTAAATACATATTCTTAAATAACAATATACCTTAAGTGCGGTTATACTCCGTGGCGGGCGTTGCTTTCTGTCGCAGCATCTTGTCAGCAAGTATATGAGGAGCACCGTCAACGTTAGGATGAGCCATCCGCCGGGTATAGATCCAAGGATTCCCAAACTCTGAAATTTATATGTAAGGAATTCAATTTATTATTTAAGTTTTAGCAACTAAATGTATTAGGATTAGATATACAGCAAATGAATGTAGTGGAAATTAGAAGTCTCGAGAATTTGGCGAAAACTAGGGGAACAAGGTATTTTAAGTTATTATAAGGTTCCATCTCCCTGCCCTGCTAAGTATAAGTGGGAAAAGCTTGAAGATAAAATAAAAAAAAAATTGGACACTCATAACACAGTCGTCACATGTTCCAATTTAATGAGAGACCAATTTCTTACAATATCATCATCAAACCCAAAGTTCCCATTATCCTAATGGGAACGATGTCTTAACACTCTTAACACCTCCATTCCCCACTTTTCCCCGAATTCTGGAGGCATTGTGAGTTGAATGGCGAAACTCGCCGCGCTTAGCCTCGTTCTCAATATAAATACTTCATTTGCTCGAGTAGGAATCGAACCCACAACCTGTCACATTACAGTCACACGCCTGTGCTCCTGCGCCACGTCTGGCCTCAAAATAAATTATAATAAACAAATAGAAGTTGTATTGTATAAAACTATTTAAAATTGTCATTTAGTAAAAGCTCGCTAAACAAGGCATGCACTTAGGGCTATGGAGCTAGCCTATTTCCGTCAACAAGCTTCTACGTCCCCGTCAGCTTTAAGAGTTAAGCTCCTCAGTTCTTATATTATCTGTATAGCCATAGGCAGCTACTTTAGTAATCCTACTTTAAAATAGGTCAGTTGTCTCTAGACCACTCTTTGACCTACATACATACTATATTGTAATACTAAGATTACTACAATAAGAATACTTAAAAAGATTAACTGAAATGAATACTTAGTTTTTTAGTACCTACATTTGACATGTTTTAAAGCCCGTATTTATAATTCGCTCTCAAGTCTGAGATTAATCTTGAGATGCCGTTTTCATTCATAGATGTATAATTTATTAGACAGCCTAGGCCTATGTGTTTAATCAACTTCAAGCTGTATCCCGCACACAGCAGGGTAGGCAGAGGGAACCTAGTGTTAAGACACTCCGCTCCCCACTTTCAGCCAAGCTCTGAAGGCATTGCGTGTTGCGTGGCGGAACTCAACGCCGCGGTTTGCCCCGACACCAGAGCAAAGAAATGAAAATATAAATGTAAATAAATATTTCTTTTCCTCGAGTGGGGATCGAACCTACAACCAGTCGTCAAATGCCAGTGGCAGCCTAAAATGCCAATGCCTATGTGTTATACGAGTAAAACGTTAAGAATGGACTACCTGATCCATTTTTACAGTTTTACGGGACCAGTGGTTAAAAACTTTTGATTGGCAATCCGAGGTCGTATAATAACTAACAAAATCGAAAAATATACTACGGAGCTGAGCGACAGTTGCGAATGACAGATATAAAACATTCATATACATTTTCAGTTTGTTCTTTTAGATATCAAATAAACTTTGTTCAATTTTGCTGTCAAAACAAGATGACAGTGCGGTGCAAATATTCACCCTTAGAAAGAATAAAGTAGTGTTGAAACCGGTAGTTTTTTTTTCTTTATAAAGATATTGCATGTTATATTTCGAAAATCAACACTGCACTTTATCCATGCGAAGATCAATCAATCAGCTTCACGCTTGTATCCCGCACACAGAAGGGTAGGCAGCGGGAACCTCGTGTTAAGACACTTCCATTCCTCACTTTCTGCCGAATTCTGGAGGTATTGCGTGTTGAATGGCAGAACTCAGCGCCGCGCTTGGCCTCGACACAGACGACAGAGCGAAAAAATAAAAATATAAATTTAAATAAATATTTCATTTCCTCGAATGGGGATCGAACCCACAACAAGTCGCGTTTACATTTACACACTTGTGCCCCTGCGCCACAACTCACCTCCCTGGTGACAATTTGAATCAAACTGATAATAAACAAAATCGTATGTACAATATACATCGTAGTGTCTTAACACTAAGTTCCCTCTGCCTACCCCCCTGTGTGCGGGATACAGCGTGAAGCTGTATGTGCAATAAAAAAAAATATAATAAATAATATAAGCATTACCTCAAGATACACCGGGGAATTAGGCGCAAATGTATCATTGACGCGATGCAGCGTGACATTTATGTGCGGGAGGGCGTGCAGCAGCCGCGCGAGCCGCGGCGGCGAGTACTCGTCCGACGGACCCGCCGCGCCCATGCCCACCGCTCGCAGCTACACCTGGGACGAGAAAAGAACACGAGACATTTATAAATATATATCATTTATGTAGAGGTCAGTCGTGGCCGCAGGGGCACAAAGTGTGACTGTAAATCGACTGGTTGTGGATTCGATCCCCAATGGAGGAGATGAAATATTTATTTAAATTTATATTTCCATTTCTTCGCTCTGGTGTCGAGGCAAAACGCGGCGTTGAGTTCTGCCACTCAACACGCAATGCCTCCAGAATTCGGCAGAAAGTAGGGAATGGAGTGTCTTAACATTAGGTTCCCTCTGCCTTTCCTGCTGTGTGCGGGGTACAGCGTGAAGCTGATTTATTTATTTATTTTATTTATGTAGAAACGTAATAAGAGGCAACTTTAAATTAGCTAGTTAACTCTGGTAACAAATTAAAGCGTGGTGTTTTCTCTAAAATTGGGTGGAACGTGGGGAACGTCTCTAACTTGTCCTTTGACTACCCTGCTATATGCGGGATACTGCATGAAGCAGCAAAAAAATAAAAATTAAAAACAATGAATTAAGTATATGAGTCTATAAAAGTTTCTAATGAAAAAATGAACCTAATCGAGATTACCTAAATACAGTCACTATGTAACAAAATTGCACAAGAGAAAGATAAAATAACGAAATAAATTAAGACGAAAGCTGTATTAGACTATTAGTCAATTATGAAACTTCATCAAAATATGAATCATCATCAAATACCAACTTAAATATTTAATGGTGGTATTTCCCCGGTTTCGTTGGAGAAAGTAACAGTTTTACTTTAAAAGTTAATATATAATGTATATATATATGGAGGGATAAAAATCCATCTTTTTATAATTTTATCTCTTGATGTATATCTTCAGTAAAGATAGAATAGAGATGCTATCTCCATTTAAGAAGGGTAGATATTCCAAATTTTACAATACCTAGATAAAGTATCGAAAATAAAAAAATGCAATTTTTTTTATGCTCTTTTGAATTACTAATAAGGATCCTTTGTACTGTACTTACATACAATTTAAAAAACCTATAAACAACGATATTTTTAAAATGTTGAAAAAAAAATCACATTAAAATTACCCTTCATAGTCAAAAGAACAATAGAACATTTGCGATTTTTCACTTTCGATACTTTACCTAGGGGAAGAACCATCGAAATATATGTAAGCATAATCTATATATATAAAAAGACTACATGTCTTTGACTCCTGACTGACTGAGGTAAGACGCACGCACAGCCGTAACCGCTGTGTATTCTGTGTAACGTGAAATTCGGACAGATGTGCCATCGCACAGATGTGCCATCGCCAGATCGCCATCGATTTTTATAAAAATTTAAATTCAGTCTGATAAAAATATTTTATTGAAGACGTGTTTCTTGTTTTTTTTTACAATTCATCCCTAAGGGCTCAGATAAGCGGGCGAAGCTGCGCGCACCCACTAGTCATTAATAATATTCTATATATACACATCAACCCAGGTTTAAGCCACAGTTTATCACTGTCACATGTGTTTAACGCAAACGGCAAAGGACAAAGTGAGGATTGGGGGCCGCAGACCCTTTATTAATTAAGCGGACCAAACACTTTTGAAACAATAGACTTAATTAATATAGCATTCATTGTATTCTAACTTCAAAGTAATGTTAATTGTTACGCAACAAATGAACTTAATATAAAGATAGAAATAAAGAAGAAAATATTACAAATGTTCTAACTAAGGAAAATGCCGACCTGAAATATAAAAAGACGCCCAATGTTTCAATTTTTTCTTAGAATAATGTTATTCTATAGTTATTTTTCTAATTGTAGCTTAACGCTGTTTACCCCATAAAGCAGGGTAGACAGAGGAAACCTAGTGTTAAGACACTCCGTTTTTTAGGTGTTATACCACACTTAGGAAAGAAAAATACTTATTTAGAAAACGTATAAAAATTTAAACGTAGCGGGACTCGAACCCGCTCCTCCTGGACTCTACCTATCACATTTACAACCACGCGCTTGTGTCACTGCCCCGTGACTACCAATATAAGTCAATTTTCTTGAGCTCTATTATTACCACAATACGGTTAAAATAAATGTGTCAAACCTAAAACACAATGTCTTCAACTAACAGCTTTATGGAGAATACAAGAAAAAAACAAGAAAATATCTGGATTCTGCACACAGCGGACAATTTATAAATGTTATACAAATAAAAAAATATGAGGACCAAGATTTCTTAGCATTGAGGAATAAGAACAATTAGAACAAAGTAAATTCCATTGCATTCTTCTACGAGACTTTACTAATGTATATATACGTACGTACAATAAAAGAATATAATTTAACAAAAATCCTTTACTGAGACTGGTGACTCAAACGCGGCTTCGCTCGCTCTATATATTTTTTTTATCTACTTATGTATATAAAATTTGAAGACAGCCGTGGCGCGCAAGCCCTGGTGTGTGACTGTAAGCGTAAGTAGTGGTGGATTCGATCCCCGCTGGAGGAAATCAAATATTTAATGTTTTCATTTCCTCGCTCTGGTAAGGAGGGAAAGCGCGGCTTTGAGTTCCGGCACTCAACACACAATGCCTCCAGAATTTGGAGGAAAATGTAGAACATTCCATTCTAACACTAAGTTACCTCTGTCTTCCATGCTATGTGCGGAATACAGCGTGAAGCAGGTAAAAAATGTTGATTACAAGATTTTAAAAACAAGTATCCTATGTCCTTTCCAATACCTCTAAGAATATGTGTCGAAAGTCTCATGACAATCGGCTGAATTGTTTAAGCGTGAAAGCGCAACAAACATACTTACATTCATATTTATAATATTAGTATGAAGTATGATATACGATAATACATAAGTAATGTTAAAATAAAAAAATCAGCTTCACGCTGTATTCCGCGCGTAGCAAGTTAGGCAGAGGGAAAACCTAGTGTTAACTTACTCCGTTCCCCATTTTCTGCCAAATCTTTCGAGGCATTGCGAATTGAGTGGGAGTTAAATAAATAATAATTCATTCCCGCGAGTGGGGATCGAATCCACAACCGTTCCTTTATAGTCACACCATTGTGCCGCTGCGCCACGACGGCTTCGTAGTATATATGTATAATTTTATGACAATTAAAATAACAATACCAATACACTACGCGTAGATCTCGTATAACTTATAATTAGAACATACTGCTAACATATGAGCACAAACATTCACAGTTCAAGCACATTGTTAGCGAATCGAACTTTTTTATTACATTTTGAGTCATCCCATTCTAAACTAATACCGTATAATATAACGAAACTGTTATACAAAATGAATCATAGAATATTTTAGAACTTACTAGGCTGAATTGTTTTTTTTTTTCAGCTTAGTGTTAAGACGCTCCCCACATTCCACCAAATTCTGGAGGTATCTTGTGTTGAGTGGCAGAACTTAATGCTGCGCTTTGCCTCAACACTTCAAATATTAAATATTTTATTTCACCGAGTCAGGATGGAACCCACAACCTATCGCGGTTACAGTCACACTCTTGTGCCCCTGTGCCACGGCAGGCTTCATAAAATGTAAAAATGTAACAAATTTGACTTACCGCAAAAATAAAACTACAGCACCTACGACGCCATATTACCGCTAACTGGGGAAATCACGTCCTTACTAGAGACATATCTGAAAAGAAAAATAGAAAAATATTTAATAAAAAATTAATTAAGGCTAGTTGTGGCGCAGGGGTGCGGCTGTAGACGCGACAGGTTGTGTGTTCGGTTCGCAGTCGAAGAAATCAAATATTAAATATTTACATTTCCGCGCTCTGGTAACGAGGTAAAGCGGCGTTGAGTTCTGCCATTCAATTGATAGGAACGTAGTGCCTTAACACTAAGTTACCAGGTTTCCTATCCTGCTATGTGCGGGATACGTGAGCGTGAAACATAATATTATTAACTATAAAAAATAATTGAAAACTACATCTATATTAATATCACAAAGCTGAAATTTGATTTATTGAATACCCAAGTCTCAGGTGTACACGAATTAAAAAAAAACTTGTTACAAAATAAATCACAGTCGAAGGCTGTAGGCTCTTATAGCACGTTAAACGTGTCAATGTAACCCACTCGACCAGCAGACAGATCAGTAATCATATATACAACTTTACTTAGACGAACGCTGTTATCTCTATCTCTATATATAATAAGACAGTAAAAATATTTTGTCTGTACATTTAGTAATTTTGACTGAAATGGATAGAGGGACACTTAAAAAGACTAATAGAAAGCAAAAAGATTTTTTTTGAATTTCTTGTCTGTCTGTCTGTCTGTCTGTCTGTCTGTCTGTCGACATATTGTTGTCCGCATTTTTCTCTGAAACTACTGAACCGATTTACTTGAAAATTTCACCAATTGCTTTGTTTTAACTCAATGTAGGTTCTAAAGTTTGGTTCATCAAAATCGGTTCATTAAAAAAAAAGTTATCGTCATTTGAATGAACTCAAGGTATTAGCTTGCCAGCGAATGTTATATAGAAATCGCGCTGGTATGACCTTGGCTAAAGAATGACGTTCGAAACGTCTGGGTTATATGATTGTTGATAAAAATATATATTTTTGAAGCACTATTATATAATATTTTATACAATAAAGTAAACAAAATTGAATTGTTAGTGGAGATTACCTTCATTAATCATATTTCGAAATTACAAATAGTTTTAGAGAAAAGCTATATCGACTCATGTTATCCCTTACTCTCAGTGTATAAATAAGTATATTAGTTATCTTGGCCATT
>JAATLQ010001957.1:0-23939 GCA_013421005.1 Heliconius erato x Heliconius himera
TAACATCAGAAGTGGGATACGCATGAAGTTTTCATATCTTTATGTGTATCTTCGCCCAATTGGTATTTTGGATTGAAAGTTTGGTATTCTAAACATTAAAAGTTATTTCTTATTATAAAATCTTTGCTGTTAACTGGACTACTTTACTAATAATTTTATTGTTTTAGTAATTTTATTGTGGTGTCATAAAGACTCGAAAAATGGATCGAATCAAGGATGAATAATAAGCAAGTGTCAGGTTAGACCGAGCGAAAATACAGGTCTGTGCATGATGCTTTGAGAGTAAGTTAGCCACACTTTACAATTTTTATAATTTTGACTCCTTATTGAATTTGAATATTGACATGTGGGCTCAAAGTTGATCTTGGTACTCTTAAGTGAGGAAAAATACTCTTTAAGAGCAAGACGACTTTAACAACTTGGTACGCTTAAGTGAGTTATTTTTTTTTCAGCTTGACGCAGTATTCCCCAAATGACAGGGTAGGCAGATGGAATCCACTGTTAAGACATTGTAAAGAAACACCGCCTTCCACCGAATTATCAAGGCAATGCGTTTTCCTCAACTCCGCGAGCTCAACGCCGCGTTATGCCAGATCAGAAGTAAAGTAACGAAAATATTAAATTTCTTCGAATGTTGGGAACATTCGAAGAAATTTAATATATTCTCAATGAAATATTTAATATTACTAAATTACTTTATACAAACTACTACCTAATACAACGCACTCTAGCTTAAATAAAAATAATGCATCACTCCCAATGGAAATCGAACCCACAACCTTGCCATCTTTGTATGCAGTCCTTACTTTACCCTATCCTAGTCTACAAAACAAGAAAAAATCATATTAAAACAACGTACTAATTCATTTCTAGTAATTCTCTATAGTAATAAAGTAACTACTTACTAAACATAGACCCCAGTCCTTCCAATTTGTACGGATCGCCTTTGATATGGAACACTATTGTAATTTGCAAATCAGTGCCGCAATCGTGGAAGAGCCGTTCATTTTGAGTAACGTTTAGTTCAGACATAAGTATTATGTTAATTTTGGCTTTGAGGACTTTCTTTATTTATGAGTCTGTCTGTCTGTTGAATAACTAGCTACTACTGGGAACGGATATTGAATGGGATTCGATCGAAGTGGTTTCATTTCAGGGAACCTTGTGCTAAAATAATTTGTTCCCCATTTTCCGCATTTTTTGGAGACATTTTGTGTTGAGAGGTTGAACTCATAGCCATGCTTTATTAGAGCGAGGAAATAAAAATAATTCTATAACAAATGAAAATACACAGATTGTACAGAAACCATAAGGAAAATAATGATAAGTATATAATGTTTATCTTCGTATACCTTTTGTAGTATAGAATAGTAGAAAAAACTAGTAATACTACACATTCATAACATTTTAATTTTAAAGCAGTGTTTTACGAATAAACAATTCATTTCATACAAATCATAAATAACACAGACTGTAACGCACTGGTTGTGGGTTCGATTTCCATTGAGTGAATTAATTATTTTCTCTCCTGGCTCAGGTAATAAGGCAAACTTTGGCTTTAAATTCCGTTACTCAACACGCAAAATCTCCATAATAAGACAAAAAGTGGGGAAAAGAGTAGATTGATATCAATTTTCCCCCTACATTACTATATGCGGTATATTAAAGACAATAATAACCAAAGTAACAAAATATAAGCTTATAAATTGCACAATACACAAAGTTAAAACCTATCGCGTGACAAATCAACAAACAAACGTCAAAATAAATAAACACCGCTATCCAAAACCCAAATCTAAAGGAAAATAATATTGAAAAAAAATTTTTTTTTGCCCCATTATCGAGAGGAATGGGGTCACTCCGCCCCATTAGGCGAACGATAAAATCAATATGTACTATGTAGACAGTAAGCAAGCATGCCTTAATTGACTTAATACGGTATTACTGTATAAAGTGATACTCGTCGTTTATTCTGCTGACGGTCGACTTTGCGTTTTAACTTTAAAATTCGCTTTTAAGCCTTTTTATTGCGAACGGTCGTTTATTTTGCGATAAGTTTCAATTGGAGAGGTTGTTGTGACGCAGCAGCTCAGTGATTGACTGCAAACGTGACGGTTGTTGTTTTGATTCTCATTTAGAGATATGATTTTTTAAATTCAAAGAAAAAAATGTTTTTATTTTCTTACACTGAAAGACAAAGTCCGGTGTTGGGTTCCGTCAACAAGTAAAGTCTCCAAAATTAGACGGAAAGTGAAAATGTACTGTGTTAACACTAAGCTTCCTTCGACTATCAAATGTTTCACACTGTATCTTTTAGATGGGATGTAGGTACCTATACAGTTGTAGTGTTGAGTTCCACTCAGTATAATATTTCAATGTATTTCAGAATAATTGAGTTATATTTATCTGAATTTTGAAATTAATAACTGTGTCTACTGCATTTATTATGGGGAGTGTTCTCGAGAACTGCATGACTTAATACCTCCGAATTTTCTTACCGCACAGTACTCACAAACTTATATATCATCCACACCGCCAAGATACGTGACACTTCGCTACTGTGCGGTTTTGTAGGATCTTTATTCCATGCGCCAATCAACTGTGGCGTGGCTTACCTGTGCCAGTGCTTCCGGGTCAGTACAACATAGGATTTTCAAAGAGGCTTTTTTTGAAAAAAAAAAAATATCCTGTCTACATCCACCTTAAAGGCCAGCAATGCACCTGTAGCTCTTCTGGTGTTATACAGGGTCTAGGGCGGTGGTTATCACTTACTATCAGTTGACCAATACGCTCATTTACAGTGTCTTTTCCATAAAAATCAAATGTAGGCAGAGAGAATCTAGTGTTAGGACACTATATAAAATAAGTAATTCCTCCACTCCTCCTTTTCCTCCACTCACAATCTTTACTATCAGATACTACCCCACTGCGCCATGATGGCCCCAATTTTTATTTTTGGTCAGAATACTACTTCAAAAAATAAATGTACCCCCTACATTCTACATTTTATTACAAATGTTATATATAATTTATCCCTGTAATATAAGTTTTATATATGTTGAAGCCAGTCATGTACCGTGTGCGCGACAGGTCGTGGATTCGATTCGCACTCGCGGAAATTAAACATTTAATATTTTCATGCGGCGTTGAGCTCCGCCACTCAATACCTCAAGAATTTGGCGGAGAGTTGGGAACAGTAAATCTTAACACTAGGTTCCATCTTTTCCTGTCTATCCGGCTAAATGCGGGATACAATGTGTAGCTAAAAAACAGTATATAATAGTTAAAAATACTATCCAACTTGAAAAAAAAAGATTGTCACAACATTCGAAGTTCTAAACTAATTTCATCGAAGCTCGCGTGCTACTATTACCGGTACTACGGTATACTTCAACATCGCACACCTTGCAACCGATAATTTTGTAGATCTAAATGATTGTATGTAATTGTTGATTATCGAAGTGCTTCGGCGTTGGTACGTTTGTTTTGTTTTTGCAAATTTATATTGAAGGTAGGCGGAAATATTTGACATAAGAAATATGTAAATTATATAGTTTTTTTTTATTTTCAAAGAGCACTTACTTACGGGAACACAACTCGTTAACATAGCGAGGAAATGAAAGTATTAAATGTTTTAATTCCCCGTGTAGGAATCGAACCCACAACCGTCGCGTTTGCAGTAGAACAGTTTGTTGAGGTATTTCTGTTTTTCATTTTACATTTTACATATTCGTTTCTTAAAAAAAAGGTACAAAAACCGACTTCAAATCTTATACAGGATACTTCTTTCTTCTTATTTTTATATATATATCTAAAAATTTTCTATTAAAATAACATAAATACGCATAAATATATACAAAATGCATACAGACAGACGTTGCACTTACAATAACAAACAGATTCTTTCAAAGGCAACACTGCATTGAAAGCCTTCAGTAATTAGATCTACTAATTAGTACTCAAATACCACTTAAAACGAGAGTGTTGTGATCTTCAAGTAATTTTGATTACAAAAGAATGACTCATTACAGCTTACTTTTTGAAAATATTTACATTGGAAAATAAAGAGAATATGTTATCTTGATGGTATTTTCGTATTGTTCATACAAAGGAAAATATTTTTTTTAGGTATATTTTTTATTTATTTATAATATGTATGTCCCGTTTTGATTAATAACTTGTTGCCATCTTATGGGTAGTGCCATAATCCCATTCCTGTAGAATTTTTCAGATTTTTGATTAAAAAGTCTGACAGGTAGTGTTCATAGTATTCTTTTGAGGTTAGCTTTATGCTTCCTAAAGAGTTCTGCAATGACCGAAACAGGTGGAAATCCGATGGAGCAAGGTCAGGGCTATACGGAGGATGCATCAACATATCCCAGCCAAGCTCTCTCAATTTTGCTGCGTGGCTATAGATGATTGCAGTCTGGCGTTGCATTGTCATGATGGAACGCTATAACGCTATTCCTATTCACCAGCTCCAGCCGGTTTTTCTCAATAGCTTTTTTTAACCTCATAATTTGCTGATAATACAAGACATAAGTCACTCATTTTTCATCACATCATCATATATACATAATTTTTTTATTGTATCTCACACATAGCATTCAGAAGGAAACCTGGGAAAGGCCTCTAATAAAGATCTTAAAATTCCAAATCCATATTTTTTTCTAACTAGTAAACTATCGTTATCGCTACCTTTTCGTTTCCCCTTTGAAAAAATTGTGTACCGTCGTTGTCATTGTTTGTGAGTGCGATACGGGCCTTATCGAAATTGAATTCTCTTCGTTAAAAATGTATGCCGCGTTCCAATTCCTTTTCAATATGCTTTCGCTAAATAAAAATCTTGAAAAAAAAAGCACGTGTAATCATAAAACCTATGAATATATTTAAAACGTCATCTAAAAACTTAACATTTTAAAGGTTCTGTCATAAAAATTCTCCGGTGTTTTTGCATATATTGCACACAGCTGCCTATGTTTCGTTTTAAAATAATATAAAATTCACTACATTGGGGGCATCATGGCGCTGCGGAATAAAGTCTGGCTGTAAGCGCGACGGTTCTGCATTCGATTCCCATTTATTTTTATATCATCGCCCTGGTAACAAAAGAAAACCCAGAAAAAAGTTCCGTCATTCAACAAGCAATGTCTCAAAAATTGGAAGGAAAATGGAGAGCGGAATGTTTTGGCAGAGTATTCCTAGCTTACGATATTTCGTCTTATTATTATTATTTTTTGCATATATTTAGTATCCGTCGCTTTTCAGCATGTGTAACAATTATAAACAAATATTACACAATCGTCAGTAAGTGAATAAAAAAATAAAACAAAATATACAAAAATATATTTTCGTAAAACAAATGTAAGCATCTTTTACCAGGACAAGGATTTTAAATTCATTAAAAAAGAATAGCGGCTATGGTGTAGTAGGTATAACAAAAAAATCACAATCAGGGCATAAAACTTAGTCACGGTGTCTAACACCTCGCGCACTGCGATAGGCGTTACACTAGATGCCACATTAAGTACCACATATACTTTTATTACCTTATTTCATATTTAGATATTAAAAGCAAGGCGCAGCGTTGAGATCCGCCACTCAACACTCAATGTCTCGAAAAGTGGGAGACAGAGTGTCTTAACAATTGGTTTCCACTGCCTATTTTGCTATATAAGGCAAAGCGTAAAGCTAAAAAGGAATATATACGTATATATACTCTTCGCAATTATAAGGGATTTATCGTACCTTGGCAACTAGTAAAAAGTATGTCAAAAGAACTATATATAGCGAAATATCTGGAATTTTTCAGAGGAAAACGTTTCAATGATCTAAAAGAATTTAAATTCTTCGAAGAGAAGCTGGAAGTTCACAGAATTTTACATAAGTTTATTTGTAGTAATAGAGAAAATCTCAAATTATTTTATATAGCTTACAAAGTAAATTAATTTGTAATTTCTATTTTCTTTTATTCGACAAAAATGTATTTAATTGTAAATGCTCTATTTGCTTAATTAATAATTACCAGATGAACAAAAAATGTGTTGATTTTTAATTTGTTTAATATTTTTTACCGCCACGTTTTCGCACGTAGACCGAAGTGATATACTCTCGTAGTTTCCCGTTTTTGTTAGCAACTTACTAAATGCGTAAAAAACTCCTTTGAGCAAGAACAGAACCCACAACCTCTGCACGTATACCACATATAGAATTCTCTACTGAAAATTAAAAAAAAAAACAATTTTACACTTTTTCCCGTGTAGGAGAGTAGGCAGAGGAAAAGTTTTCTTTTCAAAATATTAGTGTGAGGAAAATGAAACTATTCATTCTCCAGAATGGGTTTGGTTACCCACAACCTTCATGTTCTTACTTCTGCGAAACAAAATATAATAAAAATATTAAAAATAATAATGAAAGTGTATCCGCTATTTTGGCCGACAGTGCTTTCTGTGGATATATGACTACAATACCATGTACGGTAAGAAAGCGTGACAGAACGGGTTTACGGAGTAAAACAATTGAGTTCTTTGCATTCGCGTTTTACATCGCACCGCTTCTATTTGTGTGTTCTTTTAATCAAACCTGCTTAAGCACGTGTAAAGGCTTAGATAATGATGTTGTGGTACAATATGAATGACTGAGTAAAGTAGACGATAGTTCAAGATTCAAATTTGTATTTCTAGAATAGTTGCTGATGAGGCCAGTCGTGGCGCAGGGGCACAAAGTGTGACTGTAGGACCGACTGGTTGTGGGTTCGATCCCCACTCGAAGAGATGAAATATTTACTTAAATTTATATTTCCATTTCTTCGCTCTGGTATCGAGGACAAGCGCGGCGTTAAGTTCTGCCACTCAACACGCAATGCCTCCAGAATTCGGCAGAAAGTGGGGAAACACTAGGTTTCCTCTGCCTACCCTGCAACGTGCGGGATACAGCGTGAAGCTGATTAGAATAGTTGCTAGTCTGCTTCTCATAACTATTTATGAATGAATTATTATGACTTTTTGTCATGTTAAAATTATGCACGCTGTTTTGTACCGCCACTCACTGCATTTTGTCACGGACTTGGGCTGATAGTGGGGAACTAAGTGTCTTACTACTAGGTTCCCTCTCGCTACTCTACTGAACACCGTAAAGTTATTTTTATATTTTTACCCAAACAATAAAAACATATATTTACCGCTATAACATACCTAATTAAAAATTCTAATTAAATCTCGAAATACCTACAGTAACTTAAATAATAAATAATTTCTACCAACTTGTAGGCACTCTATGGAATGTTGTACACGGAAGACGGACATCCGGTGACTTATCGCTTCGGTTACGGCTCAGTGATGCCCCCTGATCCCGACTTTATAGTCCTGTTGCTTTTGCTATGGCGACTTGTTTGTTTAATATTATTAGATTATAACAATTTTAAAGAGAACGGAGAGATTAATATCGAATTTAAAAAAAAACAAACATCCCGCTAGATATCGTTGTGTTGAAAATGTTATATATGTTTCTTAAAAAAACTTTAGCTATCCTTAGTGTGGTACACTTTAACGCCCAATATTAATAACCTATCTCCTACGTCAATCTTCGATTGTTCCATATATCTATCCAATCTCTAGATTTTTGGAATATATATGGAATAATCGAAGATTGACGTAGGAGATAGATTATTAATATTGGGCGTAAGTGTATTAATAAAATATTTATTAAAAATTTTTTAAAAAGCTTTCTAGTTCATGGCGTATTGTATTTTACAAATTCAGCCCTTTTTAATACCCATATTAGGTGGATTGTGCAAATTTTGTAATCCGCCATTTTGTTACAGCGGCCATATTGGATTAGTCACAATATTGACAAAATAATTATTTTCTTTATATAAATTTAATTCCATTGTCATCAAAACTGAAGTGTAATCTGAAATTTAAATTTAAAAAGTGGATCGTGGCGCATCGGCACAAAGTGTGGCTGTAAAACCGACTGGGTGTGGGTTCGATCCCCACTCGAAGAGATGAAATATTTACTTAAAATTATATTTCCATTTCTTCGCTCTGGTGTCGAGGCAAAGCGAGGCGTTGAATTCTGCCACTCAACACGCAATGCCTCCAGGATTCGGCAGAAAGGGGGGAACGGAGTGTCTTAACACTAGGTTCCCTCTGCCTACCCTGCAGCGTGCGGGATACAGCGTAAAGCTGATTTGATTTGATTTTGTCAAATTAAGTTTGCTAAATTTCATATTACTAAAGCTATAGCGCACATACTAACACGACAACTTAAATAAAAACTTGTAAAATATATTATCTGTATCTACCTTGTGAAGGTAAAATAAGTGATGTGTGATTTTTTAATTTATATTTTAATCATCAGTCCCTTCAAATATGATATGATATAGGAATTTATATATTATTAAAAATATTTTTTATTATTTAACGAGTCTTAACCCGTAATTTTGTTTGATCTGACTTTAAGCGTAAAATCCCGTTTCCGTTGGAATTTTGGAATATCGTTCTTTAATACTCTTATATATCTTATCATATATATCCCAAGGTCAATGGCACGTGGCACAAGGGTACAAGCGCGCTATAGTAAATGCGACAAGTTGCAGATTCGATTTCAAGTCGAGGAAATGAAATATTTAATTTATTTTCATTCCCTCCCTATAGTAAGAAGGCAAATCGCGGCTTTAAGTTTGTCATAACTCTAGGTTCCCAAGTTCCCTTTAGGCTAAAAAAAGGCTAAACGACAAGTAATTTTGATTACTTGTCAGTTGGTCAGGTATGACGCCATATGGCGTTGACACAACGTATACTGGAGTGTCCGACTAAACAGGTGATAGTTATCAGTTCGAACCTGAGTGGGGGGAATGGATATGTGTAAAAATATTTTAGTTTTCGCAGTATACTTGATAAACGTTCGACGCTAGTTCCCATCGCTCGACACGCAGAGCTATATGAGGGAAATATATTTAAAAAAAAATTATTAATTTTTTTTTATATTTTTTTAAATTTACGCTGTATCCCGCATTAAATAGAGTAAGCAGAGGAAAGCTAGTATTAGAATACTCCGTTCCCAAATTTCCCCAGAATTTTTGAGATAGTATATAATAAGTGTTGATTGTACATGATTAAGTGCGGAACTCAACGCCGCACTTTATCTTGTCACTAGACCAAGAAAATATAACAATGTTTTAATTCAATAAGCGTAAATAAATGTTTTGCATACGGAACTGTCGGATTTCCGGCGGCCGCGGCGTGTCGCTTTCGTCACGCCCCACCGATGTCCCTTAATCAGTTGACAGCTTTGCTAGAAACTTTTAAATAAATGTAATATGCAGGAATTGAGCCCTGACTATAATCGCGACAGTTGTGGGTTTGATTCTCATTCGGGAGAATTAGTTATTGTCATTTCCTGGCTCTGGCAACATAACAAAGGGCGGCGTTGAGTTTTGCTGTTCAACACGAAACGTCTCGAAAACTAGGCGGTAAGTGCACAACGGAGTGTCTTAACACTAGGTTTCCTCAAGTTACTCTGCTATATATATTACGCGCATATATCAAAATAAGAAATTATATAGAAAATTAAGAGGTAAAACTCAACTAAGTGCATTTTCTTAATAGGACAAATGAAAATAGTGAACGAACGGGATTGAACCTATAACTATTGCGTAAACAGTGCCAATTTGTTACGATGGATAATATTAATTATTTTTTTATAATTAAGTAATGTAGAGTACAAAAATTATCTCATTTATTATGGATGACCGTTATTGTATAGTTCATTTTCTTAATAGGACAAATGAAAATAGTGAACGAACGGGATTGAACCTATAACTATTGCGTAAACAGTGCCAATTTGTTACGATGGATAATATTAATTATTTTTTTATAATTAAGTAATGTAGAGTACAAAAATTATCTCATTTATTATGGATGACCGTTATTGTATAGGTTTCGCAAAAATGATTACTTTGTTACAACGCGCTTAAAATCAGACGCTGACCCACTTTGCCACGACGACCTTTAAAGTTATTAATTTATATTTAATAACTTACATATGCATTAAATTAAATATTAAATATTGAAAAAAATATCGTACCATTTTGATAAAAGGCAGCTTCACGGTTTTTCCCTCATAGCTACGTAGAGGGAACCTAGTGTTAAGTCACTCCGTTCCCACACATTCAAATTTTTAAGACACTGCGTGTTGAATGATGAAATTTAATGCCGCAAAAAGTAATGTTACCAGAGCCAAAAAGTGAAAATGATTCACTCCTCTATGCGAACCCACAACTGTCACATTTACGATCTCTGCCAGTACGCCACGACGGCCTCGTTATTTAAATAAGCTCTGCAAAAAGCTCCACTATGTCACAAAATACTATCCAATTTATATCTACCGTATGTTTTGCTTCATTTCCTAGTTAGTAACAAAATGTGCCAAAAAACACGTATGTAGGTATGTAATATAATTTATTTCAATACTACAGTTATTAGGGCTCACAGTTCGTGAGGCACGCGATTTTTTTTTTGGTGTAAACACAAATATTTTGATAGCAATGTGAATACAATGGAATTGTTTAGAACGTTATTGCTTTATTAGTTATTTTGAGTTTAAGTTTAAAATGAATGATTAAAAAGAGGTTAAATGTTTAAAAAAATAATTAATTCTTGTAAAAATAAAAAAAGTCAGAGAAGGAGGAAAAATAGTCGTGCGAGAACTGGAAAAGCAAAATAATCCTTTAACCAGGAATTGAACCTACAATCCATCACGTTGTACCAACAAACGCTATTCCATTGCACCACAATAGCCTCCTTTCTATCAAATAATCAAAGAATATATTACAAGTAGGTAAATAAGTTACATATAACACAATCTAATCTATTAACTTATAATTTACCCTAAACCCATTATATTATAAATCAATGATTTTATCACAAACATCGATACACAAATTTAATTATTATTTGTGAATTTTCGAGTGGCGTTACAAATTGACTGAACCGACTTCGACTATTAAGTTTCAGCTTTCTATTAATTCGGATATTGTTGTAGGGTAGGTTTAGCTTCGTTCGTGTAATACATTTTAGGGATAAAAGTTCTTCGGCCGTCATAGAAGTAAGTGGTTCATTTACATATGAGTTAACTCCCGTACACAGCAGGTTAGGCAGAGGGAACCTAGTATTAAGACACTCCGTTTGTTACTTTTCGCCGAATTCTGGAAGCATTGCGTGCTGGGTGACGGAACTCAACGCCACGCTTTACATAAGTTAAAATCTTTTTACTATATTGTTATTTTACAAAAATACATTGAGGCCAGCCATCGCGCAGGAGCACAAACGTGCGCCTGTAAATGCAGCAGTTTGTGGGTTCGATTCCGACTCGAGGCAATGAAATGTTTAATATATTAATTTCCTCGTTCTGGTAACGGGGTACAGTGCGTTGAGTTGAACACGCAATGTCTCGGGAGAGTACGTGACTTAATAAGATTCAGAAATCCCCTGTAAGGAACATGAATCTCATCACTGTATCCCGTACGTAACACGGTCTACCCTATTACATGCGGGTTGCGGCGTGAAGCATAAAAATAAGATAAGATAAGCAAGCAAAAAAGTGAACTAACTAATGTCGCGTTTACAATCGTAGCTCAAAACTAAAAAATTAAAAAATAAAATTTATTGGAAACAGATATTTAAATAATATTGTAACAAAGAGTATATTGACTAGTTCCTAAGTAACTCCTTGGCTGCAGCGCAGGGTCAATGTTTAGGTAGTTTAAATATATACAGATTTTTTTTTAATTCACGCTGTATTCTGTATATAGGAGAGGAACACAGAGAGAGAGAGAGAGAGAGAGAGAGACAGACAGAAGGCACCTAGTATTAAGACATTTCTTTCCCCATTTTCCAAATTTTCGAAACGTTGTGTGTTGAATGGCGGAACTCAACGTGGTGCTGTATTGCACACACTGTTACTTCAAATACACAATAAAATATCACTGTCATAGTATAAATAGAACATTTAAAAAAAAATAAGTATTAAAAATAGACACACTCCTATCAAATCCCCATATAAAAAATGTATACCAATAATAAACAGTTCAACGCGCCGGACGCGCTACCAATAAATATTAATTAAAAGACAGTTTCTTGGTGACATTGACTGACGTTCATTGTTTTGTTTTATTTAATATGACCTAATATGGTATGATCTACTCTGAATGTAATCTTATAACTAATAGATCTTATTTTACTTAGACAAGGTTTTATTTTCACCATATATCTCTATAAACTTGCAATTAAATGTCACTTACAATCAAGCAAGCTTCTTGACAACAAACGCAGCGTTGAACTCTGTCACTTAACACGTAATGTCAAGAACTCGATAGGAAAGCAAAGGACGGAGTATTTAGACACTACATTTATGGTATTATCTTTAACTACGGTGTACAATACTAGATTACCTGCTATTTTTGGAATAGAATGTGGACCTACTTATATTTTTAACAGTAATAACTATAAACATCACAATTCTTTATAAAAAAAATATACCAGCAAGAGCATTTATATTTACCTTGCATTGGCCATCTTTACTTTCAGTCATAAGAAATTCATCTCGTAAAAAAATCCAAAAAAACAAAGAATAACTATATCGATTGTAGTTCAGAAAACGTAACGTAACCTGTTGCTGAGGCCATCGTGGCCATCGAAACTTCTGGATTGCTGTAGATGCGATGGTTGTGAGTTCGATCCTTATTGAATTAACGAATTATATTTATTTCCTACTCTGACAAGAGACAGAAGAGACAAGATATCAGAAGCTACTCAACACGAAATGTTTCGAATTAAGACAAAAAGGGAAAAAAAGGAGTGTCTTATCACTTACATGGTTATCTTTACTAAAAAACAAATAAACAACCATATAGACCATATTATAAAATTCACAATCGCGCCAAATGAAGAATGAACATCCCCCTATAAAAAACGATTGTCGTCACACATCGGTGCTTCCAGACGAAAGCTAGTAAAGTAAGGTTAGTTACGTGTGCGGAATCGAACCTGCAACACGTTGACGCGCTTGTGTCTTCATTGTGATATGTGCTTGTGATATTCTAATAAACATACCGAAATGTGGTGGATTTTCAGTTTTACTATACTTTTGCCATGTAAGTATGTTTTTTATTTATTTTTAATTATAATGTTAATTAAAAATATATATTTAAGGCCAAATTTTATTTTTTTACCAAATATATAATTTTTTATGTAAAATATATTGAATTGTACAGTTAATTCGATCGACTCTTGCGCATGTTTTTTCTTGTCATTATTGAAAAGCTTGTTTCATGTCAACGTGATGATGCAATTGAGCTTGACCTTTGGTATTTGATATTCATTTAAAAAATTAAAGGATATATATAAGTCACATAGGATTTCGGGTTGTTTCCCTGTTAAATTTATATTATAGTGACAATTTTAATAAGTATAGAGTTTATTAGTTATAATAATAAAAAAAACTTATAAATATATAAACAAAACTTATACATAGTTTTCTTTTCAGAACATTTAGCATTTAACATTTAGTATACAAGGGTTAAAATGGACAATTTGATTATGTAATACTTAATTAATCATATTATAAAGCAGATACGTTTGTTTGTTTGAATGCACAAATCTCAGGACCTAATGATTTATATTGAAAAATGATTTTTATTTAGATAATCCATTTATTGCGGAAGGCTATCGGGCTTAGAATATGTCATATATGACAAAATCATCAAAGCCACAGATACAAAACTTATTTAATTTTATAAAAAATATCAGATAAATTGATATATTAACAATGCTGTTTATTAATAAAAACTTTTTTCCACTTCCCATTATATGTGTCGTTTTGAATATTAAATGATACACTATTACCGCATTAAAGCTCATTTAAAATTACCTACTTGACAACTAAATGACGCCTTGTAACTAACTAACTTGTAATAAAAAGTCGTTGATTCATAAATATGGTTCAATATCGTTTTGAAAAGTAAGGAAAATATTATAACATTTAAAAAAATATATATTTATTTGCTTCACGCTGTATCCCGTGTAAACCAGGGGCGTAGGGAACTTAGTGTTAAAACACTCCGTTCCCGCCCAATTTCGAGACAAAGCGTGTTGAGTTATGGCACTCCACTCCGTGTTTTGTCTTGTTACTTATAAACAATATATGTAAATTATACAAAAGGAATATAAACTATTTTAGTAATATATTTATAGTGTGATACCTATTGTTATTTGCAAATATTTCGAGAATTAAAATGGCGGCGGCACAAAGAGCGCTTGAATAACTTGACAGTGAACCGTATAAACATAAGACATTAGTGTCAAGACACTCTTTTGTGTATAGTTGCGATTCTAAATGCAATTATTTGCTTTACCTGAGCGGAGAAAGGAAGAAAACTTCAATATTATCTTAAGAAATATAGTAAATGACAAAATTAAGTACGTGAAAGACAAAAATAAGTGACCAAAATCAATTTCGTCATTAGATTGACGTTACGTCACGCTTAGTAAAATTTATCTAGTAATGCGGGCCACCTTATATAAATATCTATTCAAATAATAGTCATTCTATGGGGGTTTTAGAATTAGAATTCGTCTAATATGAAACAACTATCTTTAAGTTATTTAAAAATAAGTTTTTAAATTTAAAATATTTGTTAGTCTATATTTATGTTAAAGTATAAAATCATAAATAATATTAATATGGCTTAAGTATATTAAAAACAATCTTGCCAAAATATCGTGGATTTCCTGAAATTATGGTACCTACGTATTATTATGTCTTAATTTTAAGTTCAATATAAATAAGTGTAGAAAAATAAACAAATAGATTATCTATAGTATACAAAAACATAAAAATGACAAACCCGGCGAACTTTATGACTTTCCTTATAGAGTGCAATTACTGGTCTTCTAATATAATTGTTTTTGTATTTCGCAATAAAAATTGTATTTCTAATCCTCTAAAATCAAATCAGCTTCACGCTGTATCCCGCACACAGCAGGGTAGGCAGAAGGAACCTAGCGTTAAGACACTCCGTTCCCTGCTTTCCACCGAATTTTTCGAGGCATTGCGTGTTGAGTGGTTGAACTCAATACCAGGCTTTTACCTTGATGCCAGAGCGAGAAATGAAAATGTTAAGAAATAAGAACTCATTCCCTTCAGTGGGGATCGAACCCATAACCGTCGCGTTATAGTCACACCCTTCCTTGTGCCCCATGGCCACGTCGACCTCCTTAATTAATCAATCCTCTCATATCCGATCATTCGGTATAATTGATTTAAATCGCGATATAACTTCTGATATCATCTCTTTACATACAATACAAGCTGTTCTACAAATGAATAAAATTATGAGTTGTACTTG
Organism: Heliconius erato x Heliconius himera; assembly: GCA_013421005.1. NCBI lineage: Eukaryota > Metazoa > Arthropoda > Insecta > Lepidoptera > Nymphalidae > Heliconius > Heliconius erato x Heliconius himera. Next base: position 15,410 of record JAATLQ010001957.1, read on the forward strand.
ACACATATCACGTTTTGCCGTTTTACTAATGTAGACTCAAATCTCCGTACTAATGGAACCAACTTCATTTAAAATAGCTTATAGCCTTCTTCGATAAATAGACTGGCTGGATACAAAAAATAAACAAATCAAACCAGTATGTTCCTAAGATTAGGGCATTGAACAAAACAAACTTATCAGTTTCATAATATTAATATAGAAATATATATAACACAATTATATTAAACAAAACAAACATCCATTTTCTAAACTCATCCAAATTCATCCAGTAGCTATATCTAATTGATATGCACAATACGGGCATCCCTAACGGTTAAGATTATACCCGATAGACAGACGGACCGAATTAATATGTAAATACATTCATTTGTTGCGTAATCGATAGTTATTTGTCATATATATGGCTCTGGTGTAATTATTGACAATAAAGTAGTGGTAGAGCATTTGGTTTTACCGCGACGGTTGTGGGTTTGATCGCTGTACGAGGATTTTTTTGTTACTTTGGTAATGAGTCAAAGCGCAGCGTTGAGTTCCGCCATTCAACATGCAATGTTTTCAGAATTCTATTAAGTGGGGAATGGGAGTTTCTTAATAATTCCTAGATTCCATCTGCATTTCTGCTATATGCTGGATACAACTAAAAACACGTACGGACACTACCTCCTAGAGAGAAGGTAGGTAGAGACCTAGAGGAAGAGAAGGAAGTAGTTTCCAAGATACCGTGTCGACTGGCGGAATTCAACACCACGTGTTGAAAAAAAGTGCATTACCCCAAGTGGGAATCGAACTGACAATTGAAACTGAAACGTTATCTCACTGAGCCACGAACGCCCTTATTATAAAACATCTCTATAATCTTAAAGTTGTTTCATACAACTCCATTTTCCGCTAGGTCTCCTCAGGGTGTGATTCTGTCTTTACATCATGTTACTTACAATATAGCTAAGCCTTTGACTTTTTTCCTTATTCATTTTATTATTTATAATATTAAATTTGGTATGACCATCAGCTTTTACAGCGCAGGAAAAAAGAAAGATAAAGAAATATAAGAAAGAAAATTAAATGATTAATTAAATTAAAAAAGATAATAGTGACGCTTAACTTAGACTGGTTTGAATGTGGTGATGAAGCCAGTCGAGGTGCATGGGCACAAAAAAACTACGAGGACGTCGTACTTCTATGGGGCAGGAAGGCTTAGCTTAGACTGTAAACGCGGTGATTATGGGTTGCATTCCCACTAAGAAACATTTCTTCCGTCTAGTAGAAAAAATACTGCGTTGAGTTTTGTCACTCAACGTGAAATATCTTGAAAATTAAGCGAAAAGTTAAGATCGGAGTGTTTTAACACTAGTTCTACCTATCTATAAAACTATGTAAGAAAAATTGAACCCACAACCATCACGCACCATCAGTATAGCCACACTAAAACCAAAAACTAATCGATATTATTATATTATAAGCGACATTTTGTATACAACATATTAATATTTACTTGCCTTTGTCACACTGGCGATGCAATACAGAAGAGGAATGATTAAAACGGAAATTACTTGGGATATTGGGAAGCCTTATGAGCTGAGTTCAATGCAACCTCCACCGCAAGTTTAGCGTTCAAACAGTTTGTATATTAAAAGATTATGGTTAATATGAAATGTCGAATTTAATATGTGATTTGTATTATAAATAAAAAAAAAACACACCTTCACGCCGTATCCCGCACACAGCAGTTTCCGCTGAATTCTGGATTCTGCGTGTTGAGTGGCGGAACTGAACGCCGCGAATGTAATATAAAAATATATAGGTCATAAGGTCATTATTATAAGTTTTGTATTAAGGGAACATGGTGGTAGTAGATTTGAATCACTGGTACAATGTTAGGAATATTTGCAGTATTAAACCACATTGAATTGAGAATTCAACGAAAAGTGGGGAACGGAAGTGACTTGTGGGAACTGAGTGTCTTAGCACTAGGATCCCAGGTTCCCACTGGAATAAGCATAAGGATAAGCATATCCTGTTATGTGCGGTATGCCTAACGTGACCAGACGTCCCGTTTTTCGCTTGTACGTCCCGGTGTCCACAAACATGCCACCGGAACGTACAAATGACCCGTTTTTTCGAAATGGCATATAAGTTCGGTCGGTCAAAACAAGTTACCCCGCCATTACCACAGAGTACACTATATTTCAAAAATGGAAGTACTAAATTATTTATGTAAGTATTAATTAGACCTTAAAAAAAGAATACGCTTTTGTTCCTTTTAAGGTATCAGAATATATAAGATATCAGAATTCGAGAAAAATTAAATTAAAGCTATACTAAAAAAACAAAGGCACCTCTCTAAATTAGTAATTACTGGTGCAAAACAATTATAAATAACGATTTTCCTGGTAAAACGTAACCTAGTGTTGTAATAACACTCTATGCTCTTCTCTCGAATTTTTTGAGTAAAAAAGCCAACACCACATTTTATCCGCGCTATTAGAATAGAGTTCGGAACCGCGGTTGTAATTTTGACACAATGACTGCATTTAAAAACATATACTATCCTATTGCACTACGACAGTCTCAAAAAATATTATGTAGTATTATTACACGTAGCAGGGTAGGCTGAGGAAACCTAGAAACTTAGTGTTAAGACACTCCGTACTCATTAAAGGACTCCCGTTACCCAGGTTCTGGAGGTTTTGCAAATTAAGTGGCGGAACTCATCTTCGCGCTTTGCCTCATTACTAAGGAAAGTAAGAAACGGAATATCCTTGCACTAGGTTCCCTTTGCCTGCTCTACTTAACTGGGGTACGTGAAGCTCAAAAAAAATACTAATATAATTTTACACCAAGATTTTCTTAAGTTGAAACTAACCATACAAATCACACACTGGTAGAAGGCGTAGACTTAACGAAAAATTCATTTTCGCTAAATCCCGAGATGAACGAATAACGTGAAAAATAATTGAATTTCTCATACTTTACCATTAGTTTGTCGTATAAAATGTAATACATAATTTTTTTGTACTGTAGTGACTAACGTGTAGTGTTATTTTTTTTGCTAATATACATTTATGACGAAACAAAAGTACTATTTTATGACATAGTTGAGATGATTTTGAATTAAAGTGATGCTAGTAGGTTCAAATCTGACTCTGCATATATAATGTTTATATATATCAACAACATAGAAAAGTTTGATTATTAGAAAAATTGAGCTTATAGGTACTTAAGCTATTTGGTTTCTTTATATTTATTTCTTGATACAATCTTGACTTACAAGCTAGAAGGCCTTCTTACTTAAATTTTTCCCAGAATTTAGATATAAAAATATTAAATTTTGTACGTACACGATATCGAGTATCGATAATAGTAGAGGTGAATATTTCAAACGCGCCTTACCGCAGTGGCGCTCAACCGAGAGTAATTCCCCCATAAATGATAAATCATTGTCACCCAAATGTATGTGAGATCCAAGAATTTCGTCATTTTATGCCTGCGCTATACAAAATTGGGAAGTAATTTTACGTGAAATTGTATTAACATTAGTTTTTTCTACAGCTTCGCCCTCTAAGAATTAATTAAGAAGAAAAAAGGAAAAGAAAAATATAGAAGCTTCAAGAAATATAATTAAAATGTCGCTTAGTAATAAATAAATATGAGGCCAGTCGTGACGCAGAGGCAGAAGCGTGTAGCTGTAAACTTGATAGGTTGTGAGTTCAATATAAATATGATATAATTAAATATGTAATAGTTTTATTTCCTTGATCTGCTAACTGAGTTCCACCACTCAACACGCAATACATCCAGGATTCGTCCATTACCGTACTAATCTAAAAAAAATCAAAATGAAATTAAAATTAGCAATTTATTAATTATGGATACTGTCTTACTTCTGTTGCTATGTATTTTTTATAGTAAAATAATAAAAAAAATAGAAATATAATGATTAAATATTTTGTTTTAGATTTTTGTCCCTGTGAAGAATATATAAAAAAATTAACAGCGGCGTTCAATTCCGCCACTCAACAGACCATAACTCGTATTTTCTATAATAGATTCCTTCTGCCTACCCTATATTACGGGACAGAGTGTGAAGCGATCCCTTTTATAAATTTTAATTTTGATAAGCAAAACATTTTGCTAACACAAGTTGCAGAAACATTTAAAATTACATTAATATTTTAACAGATCATAGCTTCCCCAAAGAAAAGTTTTGGGACCCAGTCACGTCAAAAATTCAGCAGCAAAGTGACATCGGAGTACTGAGTTATTAACATCGAGTCACTTTCATCGCTCATTCTTGAGACAGCCATCTCAAAATTTTATAGAAAGCACTCTCGGATAAATACGATATAAATTGAAATAATGAAAGAAAAATATTTTTTTTTGTGTTATTGCAAGTGAATATTTGAAATATCGTTCTTACTTCTATTTGTTTCATTTGTTTAGAATACAATAAAGGTGTAATTGATTTACTTATTAGCTTAGCAGTTGGACAGCGTCTGTCTTTAAGCGGAGTGGTTAAACCCACAACCAGTTTTTCACTATGGAAAATTTGACAAAACGCTGCGTTGTTTGGAAATTAGAGAACTTGAAATGTGTTTTGAATAATTTGATATAATAAACGAGTTCAAATTAAAATATTTTTGATATTGCGATTAAAACTTTAAGGAATAAAGAGAATTCATTTTTCTTATATAAGTTTTGGACTTAATATGAGACTGAATTACATATAAATGGACATAATGTACTATCAGGTATTTCTTTTCATTTTGAACAAAATATTTTATGTACATTTTAAATTAAACTACAACTTTTGATTGGATTTATCACGTAAACAAATTTAAGTTAGACTTCACCTATCACAGGTAGAGCTATTTTAATATTATAATGATAAAGATTCTAATAACTATTAAATAGAAGATAACTCTGCCATTCTTTTGAATTTAGCTATCTGCCAAACGATATCCTGAACATTAGATAAAAAGCAAAATGATATACGAGTGTAGACGGCATAAACGAACACTATGGAACGGAAGTGTTTTGATAGTAGGTTACCATGGTTCCCTTTGTCTACCCTACCATGTGCGGGATACAACGTGAAGTAAAAAAAAATGGGTCTTAAAGACCACATAAACTTTGCGAGCGACTACACAAGCAAAAACCCGAAGAGTTGCCTTATAAAATATGTGAAATATATCGTAAACATAAAAGTTAACTCCTAGCTCGATCTACAGATTATTAACAATACGTTTCTTTGTATTATTAATAATGTGACCTATATTAAAAACTTCATGAAACTCTTAGCGTTTATTATTGAAAGGTAATTGAAGCTACCCTAATTATAATAATACCCGGTATAATATTGTAGTCTGTAATTATTATGAGTTAAGTATAATTATTTAATATATTGAGTATATATATAGTATTAAGGCCAGTCGTGGCACAATGGCAGAAAACGTGACTGTAAAACTGGCTGGTTGTGGGTTCGATCTCCACTCGAGGAAATGAAATAATTATTTACGTTTATATTTTCATTTTTTCGCTCTTACAACTACGACTACAACTTATACTATAGAAACTATTAAATTATATCCCCACTTTTCGTTGAATTCTGGAAGCATTACGTTGTTGTCGGAACTTAACGCCTCGCTTTACCTTGCTAGTAGTGGGAAACGAAATTAAAAAACTTCGTTCTCATTAAGATATAATGAGAACGAAGTTTTTTAACATTAGGTTCCCAGGTTCCTTCTGCCTATGTTGCTATGTACGGAATACAGTGCAAATCTTAAAAAATACATATACCTACTAAATAAATAACATTGAGCACATTTTATTTTTTTTAAACTGTAAACTCATAACTCTAAACTATAAAAAACACTTCCTAGTATGTAATTTAATTTATTATACATAAACCTATGGAGAAGAACTCAAAAACGCATCTTACGATCCCTTTGTTCACCCGTAAATCGTTACGCATCGGCGCCTTCAGCCTTTACGAACAGGATGTAGCACGCGCTGTTTTTTCATATACATACTCATATGTTATTACATACTTACATATATTATGCATAGTATTCTTGATTCTATTTTGTTTTCGAAACATTAAGGCCACTCGTGGCGCAGCGGCACAAAGTGTGACTGTAAAACCGGCTGGTTGTGGGTTCGATGCCCACTCGAGGAGACGAAATATTTACTTAAATTATATTTCCATTTCTTCGCTCTGGTGTCGAGGCAAAGCGCGGCGTTGATTCTGCCACTCAACATGCATTTCCTCCTGAATTCGGCAGAAAGTGGGGAACAGAGTGTCTTAACACTAAGTTCCCTTTGCGTACCCTGCTGTGTGCGGGATACAACGTGAAGCTGACTATTAATTTAATTCATTAAATTTTGAGTTAATTGTGGTATACTGGGATAATGTCAAAAACGATGATTGTAGGTTCGATTCGATCCAGATTCGGAGACTTGAATTACTTTCATTTCTTCGCTCAGAGTATTTTAAGACAAAGTGTGATGTTGAGTTCTGCCTGTCAATAGTAGTATCTCGAATTCAGACGGAAAGCGTAGAACATAGAGTTTTAACACTTGTTTATCTCTGCCTATCATATTTTGTGGATATCGTACGAAATAATATATATCATGCTATTATACTACTTTGTAACTTAATCTTAATGTTTGTTTTTTTTCATTCTGTTGACATTTTATTTTACTTTTTGGGTTTCTTAATGGTTGGATGAATAATTAATAAATACTTGCAATAGTTTAAACATAACGAATATGAATAAGATATTTTTATCTTTAAAGAAACCGAAGAATCACGTGTCACCTTTGCAACCAACTATTAATTTTAATTGAGTTTAAGTTTTCAAAATTCTTTGTTCACATAAATATAAGTTACAATACAAATGTATATGACTTAGTTGAATAGTTTTGTTTTTGTAAGCTTATAAGATATATATTAAATAATTCATCACAACTTAACATTATTTTATATTTAAAAAAAAATATTTTACCATACTGGTATAATTAAAAATTATACCAGTATGGTAAAATATTTTTGCCTAAATATCGTATTTTACTTGAGTAATTATAAATTTGTTAACAATAAAGCAAAATACTCATTCATAGTCCAACAATTATATTAGCAGCGGCTAGGACTGTCCTGCCTCCCGCGTCTCGCGGCCGTAGGACCCGCGAGGGGAGCCAGCGAGTCCTCTCGCGTACCTATCTGTCGGTCATGCGCTTGCGCACCAGTTTGTGTGAAGTTACCGTGTGGTAGCAACAGGTAGTGTGGGGCAAGCGATAAGTTCATCAATTTTTATTAACTTTTCATGATTTTGATTTATCATAAACCTGCTTTTATTGCTGGACATAGATCTCTACATAGATGTATAACGGTACGCTACTGAGCTCGAACCTCACGTTCACCAGTTGCCAGCTACTTTGCGTATGTCTTCACTCCATCCAGGTCGAGGACGTCATATACTAATATTAAAAAAATATTATTTATTACATTCATTCATTTCCTTATAAATTATATACATTTCTTTTCATTATTATAAATTTAAATGGATAAGACTGAACAATATAAAGACAGATTTTATATAAATTTACTATTGCAGTAAAACAACAAGCTCACGACCAAGACTGTTTAATTTTTTATAATTATATTAACTTATTTTACATTCTACCCCACATTTATTAATATAGAACAACTACCACCATTGAAGTTCATCAATTAAACCTTAAACTATAAAAAACTTTCTTCAAACAACAGCTGGTATAACGTCTCAACATATTGCACAAACCGGTTTACCGACGCGGAACACGGCGCACGATCACGTGTTGTATATCATACGCACACATCCAAAGCTGTGTTTGTGTGGATGCATGCATTGACCTTACTTACTCTGTGGATATCTTTAATTCTTATATGAATAATGTCACGCCGAGATGGAAAGTATTAAATATTTGGAAACTCGGATAGTAGAGATGAGATTGAAACTCTGCATTTTAAAGGGGGACCACAAACAAAAAATAATTATATTAAAAGTAAGTCTAAGACAAGTACAGACATGAACACTTTAGAATATCTAAATCAGCTTCACGCTGTATCCCACACACAGCAGGATAGGCAGAGGGAACCTAGTGTTAAGACCCCATTCGCCACTTTCTGCCGAATTCTGAAGGCATTGCATGTTGAGTGACAGAACTCAACGCCGCGCTTTGCCTCGACACCAGAGCGAAGACATGGAAATATAAATTCAAGTAAATATTTCATCTCCTCGAGTGGGGATCGAACCCACAACCAGTCGGTTTTACAATCACACTTTGTGCCCCTGCGCCACGACTGGCCTCTTTACAATGGCTTTGGAATAATAACGTATATTTAATTTTTTTTTAATCTAAAATAGGCAATAATGAAAATAAAAAAAAATCTTTATATCATCTTAAATATTATGCTAATAAATACCTTAACCATATTCTTATCTCATTCTGACAAAATCATTAAGTGTATCGCCTTCTGATCATACCGATA
>JAATLQ010001968.1:0-17555 GCA_013421005.1 Heliconius erato x Heliconius himera
CACTAAAACCTACCTTGATTTATTTGTAATTTTTATGTATAAAAATTGCTTAAATTTATTGTGTACTTTTTACGTGATGCGTGTTCACATAAACAGACAAACAGACAAACAGACAAAAATTCCAAAAATGTTGGAAATGGATTCTGTTAATTATCCTTTAACACCCTGGCTAATTTTTTTTTAAATATTTTCAATGTACAGAAACGACTTTTCTACAGATTTATTATAAGTATAGATTATACATTTTTGGAAACTCGACGTTCGCCCTGGTGTCGAGGCAGAATGGCAGAAAGTGGGAAACGGAGTGTCTTAGCATTAGTTTCCCTCTGCCTATCCTGCTGTGAACGAGATACAGCATGACGCTAATTTAATTTGATATTAATTTTATATATTTTTCTGTGATTACAAAATATTATACAAGTTACAAAAATCCAAGGAACAAGTCATTCCATTCAAACCCAATACAATCAGCACAATACACGAGTATAGAGGTAGAGGTAGCTTAATATATTATTCTTATTATACTATTGTAGTCTTTCGAGTTGTATAGCCATAAAGCAATTTGTATTCATTTGATATTCACAAAAGGTCCTTACATTATGTACTAAGCTATTTCACTTATTCCCACCCCATTAACAATTCAAAAGTAAAATGACTATTTAATCAAAGTGCTTCTTTTAATTTTTCAATTTCTTCGTTTTTATTATTCTTTATAAATCTTCTTGACGATGGCGCTGCGGTACGGCGACTGTAAATGTGGATAAGATTCCCATTAATTGAAGTTTCATACTATAGTGGCGGTCGCGGTTCATTTTCGGTTCACATATTCTTATATGAGAAATATTCTTATATTTATTTGCTGCGTTGAGTTCCGCCACTCAACAAGCAACGCCTTCAGAACTCGGCGGAAAGTCCCGCACACATCAGGGTAGGCAGAGGTAACCTAGTGTTAAAATACTCCACTTTTTCCCGCTTTCTGCCGAATTCTGGAGGCATTGCGTGGAAATATAAATTTTAAGTAAATATTTTATCTCCTCGAGTGGGAATCGAACCCACAACCAGTCGGTTTTACAGTCACACTTACTGCCGCTGCGCCACGACTGGCCTCGATAAGATATTAAATCGGCATAAAATCGGATCGGATATGAATCTTCTTCCTTCACACAATGTTCTCTTAACAAAATCATTACTTTAGCTACAGTACACATCCTACTTCCTTACGACGTAAAAACTTGTAGATAGTGAGTGTTCTTTACAATTTTATTAGAATTTTCAAGTAGTTTCACTTCTTGCATTTTAAATGTCTTATTATGAGATTAAGATATAGTAAACTATTATCTTATTTACATATAAAGCAGGTTGGAATCTTGTACAGTAATAATTAATTTTCTTTCTTTGTTATTATTATTTTTATGATATAATTGTAAAATTTTATATAAAAAGTTTCTCTATATTACTGAAATCTTCACTACAGAGGTGATTTTCGCCGCTTTATTACAAGTAGCTGCCTTTTTAACCCCAGCGCAAAAAAGGGTTGTTATAAGTTAGAGGTGTCTGTCGGTCAATTTATCTGTACGTGGCACCGTTGCTCATGAATTAACAAATTCATTTGAGTTCAGTTTTATAAATGAAAACCTTGTTCACTGTGGTGCTCTTTAGCTATTTTTTATAAAAATCAGATAAGTCGCTTAAGAGGTCCAAGTACTTTGCTAAAGTCAGGTAGTTTATTTTAGGTCGGTTTTTTTTATTTAAAATTTTGCTAGTATGACATATGCTCTAAGTTTCTTTTTCTGTTAACTTTTGTGGCAACTAAAGCCATACTTTATTTTTCCAAAATCAAAAATTTTTTTTGTTTAGTTTCACGCTGTATCTCGAACACAGCAGGGTAGGCAGAGAGAACCCAGTGTTAAGATACTCCGTTCCCCAATTTTTTGCCGAATTCCGGAAGCATTGTGTGTTGAATGGCAGAACTCAACGCCGCGCTTAGCTTCAACACCAGAGCGAAGAAATGGGAATATAAATTTAAGTAAATATTTCATGTCCTCGAGTGGGGATCGAACCCACAATCAGTCGGTTTTACAGTCACACTTCGTGCCACTGCGCCACGACTGGCGTCGTGGAAAAAATAAATAAAAAAATATTTACTTTTTATTTGTTCATTTTAGCTTATGTTTCGTATTCTCTAGACATTGTACGTTGAGTGGTAAAATTCAAATCTGCGCTCTGGTTTATTTTCAAAGCGAGAAAATGAAAATATTGAATATTTAATTTGCCTGAGTGCGAATTGAACCCACTACTTGTCGCGCTTCTACATTATCGTAAATATACATTTTTTTGATATAAAAATGTGGCTAACTATAAGATTAGATTAATTTCTTTCCTAACTTTGTTACTTCTTTTAAAGTCCATCATATCTCTCACAATGGCTATTGAAAGTTGGGTAAGTCTGTAATATGCCCACTTTTAATGATGTCAGTATTATCACAATCCACTTATCGAGTTCTAATAGCTTTATAAGTCTATAAAAGATATTTAAATAGTATAATAAATTATCCTTTTCATCATTCCGTAGAAACTCATCAAGTAGAAATCATCAATCATAAGTAGAAACTTATGATATGTCATACATGACGTAATATCACGTCTAGGTTATATATGTCATACATACAAATTTCAAATTGAGGCCAGTCGTGGCGCAGGGGTACAAAGTGTGACTGTAAAATCGACTGGTTGTGAGTTTGATCCCCACTCGAGGAAATGAAATATTTATTTACGTTTATATTTTCATATCTTCGCGCTAGTGTCGAGGCAAAGCACGGCGTTGAGTTCCGCCACTCAACACGCAATGCCTCCATAACTCGGCGGAAAGGACAGATTCCCTCTACCTACCCTGCTGCTGTGATACAACGTGAAGCTGATTTTATTTTTTACAAATCTCGACATAATTCTTGAAATTCATTATGACCATTTTAGATTTTTTTAATTTAAGCATTTTGGATGGCTTTAGAGATTCCAGAGCATGTACAGTGAGATAGAATGTCGATAAGATATGTCGTTTTCCAATTTTCGTCGAGACATTGCGTATTAAATGGTGGAACGGAACGTCACGATCTCGCTTTATTTATCAAAAAAAATTAAAATTACTTTAATATAACTAATTAGATTTCCCCTAATAAGAACCAAACCTATTACCATCGCTTCTAAAGTTAAATCCCGTCTACTAATTCATAGGTTTTTTAAAAAAAAAAAAATACTGTCTCACTGCCCTACCAAAACAATCAATTAGTCTTATAATTCAAAATATACTATTCCTCTAAACAATAGTAGTATACAAAAACTGTCTATCTTAAATTAGAGCCGAGTCTAACTTCTAACGTATATTCTATTTCAACTGAAGTTTTAAGAGTAACATTTACCAACAATGTCGTTCAACATCAAGAAACTTCGAATGGTCGCTCGTAAAGTAAACCATTTTGTATACAGCGCAAATAACGGTTAATTGGATATTTCTAAGGGTTATTTTTTGTATGTAAGCTACGTTTTTATGAAAAGTAGTGGCACGGCGTAAAAATGTAAGCGCGACGGTTTTGGGTTCGATTTCCAATACCCCTAATGAATGTATTAATTTTAAACATTTTTTTAAAGTGTTAATCCACACTTAGGAAAGAAAAATACTTATTTAGAAAACGTATAAAAATTTGTCCCGCTGCGTTCAAATTTTTATACGTTTTCTAAATAAGAATGAATTAATTATTTAATTTTCCCATTATGGTTATAAGACGCGTAGTGCTATGTTCTACCATATATTGTCCCGAAAATTGGACGGAAAGCGAAAAAAAGAGTGCTTTGGCACTAGATTCTTTCTGTCAATTCTATATGAGGGATACAGTGTGTAGCTGAAAAAAATATACGCTCGATGGATCTGCGGTGGTCTATGTGCAGATAACCTCAATACCTATACATTTCAAACCCATATATGTTCAAGGATTTTCATTATTTAAATTTTTAAATAAGCAGATATATATATTTTTTAAATAAGCAGATATTTGGTAATTTGTAATTTTTTTGGAATCAAAAAAATACAATTCACGTTATATTTATAGTTTTAGTTAGTAACTAAACAAGTTTATAGATATGTATAAAAAATTTATAGCTTAAACATATTATTATTTAGTAATGTACCTGGACTCCTGTGGGATAAAAAAAATCCACACACACAAATACGGCCGTCGTGGCATAACGGCTCAGAGTCTTGCGCATGACGGTTGTTGCTTCGATTCTGAATAGAGGAATTTCATTTTCACCATCTGGTAATAAAACAAGGCGAGTAAATTCTGGCACTAAATAAGCAATGTAGTCAATGCGAAAAAAATGTGTTCGTAGTTAATAATTTTTACCAATAGCCAAAGCGGAAGGTTTTTAAATAGTGCATTATCTAAGAGTTGCTTGATGAGAACGTATGGCTTAGTGGTCAGAGTACCAGGACAGTTTTGAAGTGGCGGGGGTTCAAATCTGGCAATGTTAAAATTTTTATATGTTTCTTTTAAAGAAACATCAGTAATTGTTACAATGAATGATTTTTTTATACTGCAGAGTAGCAAAAAACAGACATAGTAAAAAAATGAGTGACTAAACCTCCAACCGGGAACTAATTCAAAACAGACCAGGTCTATATAATTTGCATCAAAATATCGGTTCATAATTAACTCCTCACCAATTCTGAAAACCATATCGCATGGGTTTAAATACTTCTGGGTTCAAACACTTGCGTTAACCAAGAGCTGCATATCAATGGGGAGACAAGTTAAATTACTCGCCGCCACTTCGTTATCATGCAATCTGGTGCAAGGTCCTAATTGTAACTCTTAACTGGCAAATTTAGTTTCGTCCGAAGATTTATAGAATTTCTTTTTGAGAAGAAAATAGAGAATAAATTGTGGTATATTTTTTTTCCATTTGATATAGAAAGTTAAAAATAGAAATGTATAATATTTACTATTATACTAAAATAATAAAAGATTTACTTGTGACTGTGTGAATTTAGTGATTATAAATTTTATAATTTTGTAGTATTATGTTTTTGAAAATATTATTTGATAATGTATTTAATATATTATGTATATTTTACTGTTTAAAATTTATTTTACTCTTTTTCGTGAAACTTTACACTACCATAACCTATACATATGATAACATATATGCTATAATTTATGTAAAAAAATGTAGTTATAGTATCACAATAACTTGAAACGGGCGAAGCCGCGTGTGAGCCGCTAGCACATATATATATATATACATGTATATAACTATTTAGGTATGAAAACATGTATTACAATTTGGGTAACGCAATGTAAACTATAATACAGCTTAAAGGAGATTATATTTAAGCTCCTATGATAATATTAACATAATTTCAAAATCAGAAGGAGAAGTCACCAGAAAAAACTCGTTAATTAAGTTAATTCTTGAATTGGGTTTGTATTTATTTAATAGATTCGTTTTTATCATGCACACGAGAAATAAACTTATTTTTTTTTCTATAATTTTCTGCATGTGACTGTAAACAAATGGATTGTGGGTTCGATTAACACTAAAGGGAATGAACCATTCTTTTTAAATTACTCCCTGATGGCAAGACAAAGTATCGCGTTGATAACCGCCACTCAACGAGCACGATTCCGAAAATTCAGCAGAAAGAAGACAATGGTTAACGGAGTGTCTTAACACTAAGTTTCCTCTGCCTATCCTTATGTCTACGAAGGGTTTCAAAGAATAACCGCACAACTACGCAACCGGGAACAACCAGACATAATTAAATTATTTCAATGTTTATCTAGTTTATTATTGTACCAAGTAGTGCCGTCGATGTTGTTTCATGCAAATGAACCCAGATTTAGGACGTAGTATCTCGGCGGAATAACGTACTGAAATAATAAGCGCTATGTCCAAATGTTGACTTTGGGAGCAAGTGCAGTAGAGTATACTGTTTCGTTGGGTTTTGATGCTGTACCTGAGGTTAAACAAATAATGGATTTTTATTGACAGATTTTTAAATGTTTTTGGAGTTTTGTAAGGTTTAAGATTGTTTTTTTTTGTTGTATATATTTATTGACGTGTCGTGGAGGAGTGAGTGTCTTGCATATAGCAGGGTAGGCAGAGAGAACCTAATATTAAGACACTACGTTGACATTTTTTTTCTTGAATTTTGCATTTTAAGTGGTGCAGCACAACGCCACGTTTAACGTAGCGTAGTACCAGAGCGAAGAAATGAAAACATTAATAAATTATAATTCATTCCCCAATACGAGGATTGAACCCACAACCCTCGCTTTACATCACACGCTTGTGCCCCTGCGCCTAGAGGGTCTCAATCAAATTATCATTCTCTACTTGTATTATATATGTATATGTTTATATTGAAAATTGATGAATTTAAAGTAAAACGGTATATTTAAAAGCTCCGACAGTCAAGAAGTTGGTAAACGGGTCCATCGATCATTTCAAGTTTCTAGCATTTGCATGATAAATGCTTCGAGATTTAATTTTTACTTTTAACGTTTCAACTTTTAACTGATTTTAGATGGCATCGTTATTATAAAATATATTTTATTTATATATATTTATTATTAATTCTTCTGACAGCCTTTTTTTTCATAAAATTACTTTTACCAGTGGCTAATTTGTTACTTAATAATAATAGCGTCTTAGTTCTAATTTTTATTACATTAAAATAAATGCATTACAAAATCTGTTGATCCTCTATTCCCATGCTGTGGGAAATTGCAAGAGTCGTGGGTAGGGCCACAAGAGTGTGATTGTAAAAGTAACGTGGTGTCGGTCGTTTCCATTAGGGGAAATGAAATATTTAATATTTTCATTTCATCGCTCCAGAGCGACTTTCCACATTTTTCACATCTTTCTACATTTTTCCACGGAATTCCACATTAATACACTTCCCAACCAGTGGAATTTACAAATAACAATATCTTTTACATAACAAATAAAATACAGTACTAATTTATAATACAATTATTATAAAACAAACAAATATTTAATTTATAAAACAAACCTGAAATCACCCTTAACTTTTAACCTGTATAACGTTTGAGACGGGCCCGTATTGGCTTTATGTTAAATACAGTGTGTTTCAATCTCAAATTACATTTGAAACTTAATATATGTATATAATATTTTCTACCTAATTCAGTTATATTACCTGCATTTTTGGTATATACAATTATTCCTTCATTTTGAGGTATGTAAATGGATCCTATTCCCACTTGATGATAACGAAATATTTAATAGTCTCATTATCTCGTTCGTGGTAACGAGCGCAGCGTTGAGTTCCGCCACTCAACATCCAGCGCCTCCACAATTCGGTGGAAAGTGAGGAACAGAAACTAAAAAAATATTCTTATATAGATAACAAGCTGTTACTTGCAGCTCCATGATCAAACGGAATAAGCAAGAGTACTCGTATGACAAGTGACAAGTGCTAAGTGCTTGAACTACGTAACGTAACTCTGACCGTAAAAATAGTAACATACGTACGTGGTCATACCTTTTCTGATCAATGGACTATCTAATATAAAAATAGTTCTGAGTTTAACGCATTCAACCTATAGCTTTACACTATATTCCGCTCATAGCATGGTAGGCAGAGGCAACTTGTTAGCCTGCTGTGAAGAGTTGTGGGTTCGATTCCCAATCGAGGAAATGGAATATTTAATATTTTAATTTCTACACTCCGGTGTCGAGGCGGTGCGAAAAGGTCGGTTACTCGACACGCAATGCATCCAGAATTTGGCGAAAATTGCAGAACGGACTATTTTAACACTAGGCTCCCACTGCCTACCTTGCTACATGAAGCCGAAAAAAAATTCTTACAGGTCTGTCGTAGCGCAGTAGCACAAGCATGCAACTGTAGAATCCTACTTCGGAAAATTAATATAATTATTTTTCTTTTCTCCACTCTGGTAGAAAATAGGGCAGCGTCAAATTTCTCCACGAACAGGGAATACCTTAACAACTTACCTTACAATTTGTAAAAAAAGTGAGTGTCCGAGTCTGTCACATTCGACGGCGCCTATCGATCACGATTACCTTTCTCTTTCCATCTAGTACCCATGGACGACAGCACATTCAATTAAATTACCTTAAAAATACTGAATATACAGTTCATTACATATTAGTACATTTAATAAAAACTCAACAATCAGGAGCGGAGTGTTTTAACACTCAGTTCTCGGTCTGCCTACCATTCTATCTCTGCTCTCTCTCTCTCTCTCTCTCTCTCTCTCTGTTCTGCGGGAAAAAGCGTATTTTTTTTCAATTAGCTCATAATATCGCACTCTAAATCTCTTTGACACGTCATTATAAATAGGAATTACTTAGTGTCATATAAATCTCATAATACCGTAACAACAGTATCTACTCTATCAGATAGATAGGCCTAGTTCGGACTGAACCAAGCAAAATCTAATTCATCAAAGCTGTTCATACATCATGAATAGTACGGAACTACATACATTGACAATCTCATTTGTATTTTGGTTCGCATATTGGATTTGAGAGGTAATTTCGTTTTGTGTGACATTGAGTTTACTATGGCAACAATTTTAAACTTACTATAAATATACTATTTTTTTACCAATTTCACGCTGATTCCCGCACATAGCAAGGTAGGCGGAGGAGGTGGAGTAGTAACCTAGTGTTACGATAGTTTCCGTTCTGTATTTTTCGAGATATTGTATTAGTGCCAGAGCGAAGAAATGAAAATAATAACAAATAATAATTAGTTCTCCGAGTTATAGTCACAATGGGCTCTATCCAATAATTTCCAAAATCTTTACGAATTCGTGAGGTGTATTCCACCTATTCAGTATTAACACCAAATTTCCAAGTTCCCTCTACCCACCCCGCAATGTACGGGATACAGCATAAAGTAAAAAAAAATAACGTATCTAATAAATCAGACTCCACTCAACATCAAAGTGACCTTCTCACACGAATCTAAACCAATATATTAATGTATATGTAAAAAAACCCGCTCGTTCCGATCGAGGGGAGAATTTTTATCTCAAATTGTAATTACTTTAAAATGGTCCTTTAACAGGAATACTCCTGCCTCATTTATCAAAAGCCGCCGTGAAAGAGAAATTAGTGAAAAATATTGTCTATTTTACCTTGTAATGTGAATATTATTATAAAATATATATAAATATATTTATTTTATGTGTTTAGTATTTGGTGATTTTTTTTTTCTGCATTAAATATCCAAAATATATTATTGGGAAAAATTAAGAATATTTGTCTTTGAAGTGATCGAATCCACAATGAAGAGGTACACAGAATGTCAAGTACTAACGAGGATGTCACGGTGAGAATGAAGAAGAATATGCTCAGCTGGTTTGGGTACGTCGAACGAATGAGTGATGAAAGAATGGCAAAAAAGATTTATGATGGAAAAATGAGTGGTAAGAAAGGTAGGGGGAGACCTCGGTTGACCTTCGAAAACACAGTATCAAAGATACTGGAGGAAGGTCACGTAAAAAGCACGAGAACCCTCCGGAGGACGTGTATGAAGAGGTCGATGACAGTGGACGAGGCGAAAGAGGTGTGTAGAGGCCGTAGCGTTTGGCGCTCGGTTCTCTCTGACTACCCCGCTGGGGATAAAGCGTGAAGCTAGTTTAGTTAAGTTTTAAGAAGATTTGTTATAGATATATGAGGAGTTAGCATTAAGATGTGTCCAGAATTTAGCCAAAGAGAACCGTTTATGTTAGGTTACCGTTAATATTAGGATACACTAAATACATTCTCCTCTTTTCCACTGCTCCATTGCACCAAGATGACCTGATATATGCTATAATCAAGAAGATAAAGAAGAACGGTTTTATTGTACATAGCTGCCCTGTGGTGATGATCAGGCAATATACATCAAGGCAACATGCCGAAACACAACTAGACCATTTCACGACATTAATTTGTCAGGTGAGTGGCAACCGCTAATGCTTCCTATCAGAATATTGCCCGATTAACACTATCCAGAGGTCACGTATGAGGATTCGATTCTTCGTGTCTACTCCTACGGACTCAACCTCCAAACATTTTATTAATTACTTTTAATCTATATATAGCAGGCTAGGCAGAGTGAATCCACTGTTAAAGCACTCCTTTCCCCACGTTCTACCTAATTTTCAAGGCATTACGTGTTGAGTGACGAAATTCAACACCGTGCTTTTGCCTTGGTACCTGAGCGAAGGATTGAAAATGTTAATAAATAATAATTCATTCCCCCGAGTGGGGATCGAATCTACAACCGTCGCGTTACATTACTTGCTTGTGCCTTCGCGCTACGACAGCATCACTACCTCCTTACAAATCAAAAGTTAAAAATCATACGAATCATTTAACTTAAGACTTATCTATATAACGTGATTAGAAATATAAGGACGTTTTTAACTCAACCCGATTTCATTTGAATATTTAGTACTGGCGTCGGCTTAATTAAGGATCTTAATCAGCCCTCAGTTTTAACGTCTTTTTAAGTCACCATTGTTTTATTTCGTTCCATTCGTCTTTTTAAATTATTCTTATCGTGTCCTCGTCGTGCTGTAGCTTGAAATGCTTAAATGATCTTGAATAGAGTAACTAAATGATGAATGGTGTTCTAATCAAAAGAGGCCAGTCTTGGCGCATGAGCACAAAGTGTGACTGTAAACGCGACTGGTTGTGGGTTCGATTCCCACTCTCAGAAATATTGTAATATTTTATTTTTTTCTCTGTGGTGTAAATTTTAAACCGAATTCTGGAGGCGTTGCGTGTTGAGTGGCGAAACTCAAAACTACGCTTTACCTCGGCACCAGAGCGAAGAAATTAAAATATTAATAAACAATAATTTATAGCCTCCAATGGGATCGAACCCACAACCATCGTAATATAGTTACACACCACGAATGGCCCTGCCCCACGAATGGCCTCTATATTAACTTTACATTCTATGTAGACCTACAAATTCCAATATTAAATTGATAGAGCTGCGAAATTAAAAAAAACTAAGCACAGAAACTGCTCAAAGCTATTTCAAAATGAAATAGCTTTGATCAATATTTCTAAATGAAAAATGTACGCAGAAATTTTCCATATCAATCAGAAAAGTTAATTAGAAAGTAAATAATAAATAAAAAAAATAAATACAAAAATTTGACCTACTATACTACTGTAACTATTTCTTTTGTACATTGTGTTCGACAAAGAAATCAAGAGTGCTTTTAAAAACATTGCGAAGCTGATGAATAAACAGAAACAAAAAGCATTTCGTTTTGAACTCCTGACCGAGTTTTATGAACACAAAAGTGCAGTTATATTTAAATAGATTTTACTTTTTAGAATAGAATAGAAAAAGTACATTTCTAATTTAGTTTAGTTGAGTTTGATTGTAGACGCGACGGTTCTATGTTTGGTTTACAATCGGGGAAATTAATTCTTTTTGTTTCTTCTCTCTGAGTACAAGATAAACTCGGTCGTTGAGTTCCGTCACTGAACACGTAATGTCTCGAAAATTTTGGCGGAAGTGCGGAACGAAGTGTTTAAGCACTAGGTTCCATTTACTTACGTAGGATATACATTAGAGATACAGCATGAACGTAAAAATGTTTTACTAGCCCTGCGAATAAAAAGCATCACATCACTAAATATCACATAATGTTTCACATTCAGGTAAAAAGTTGAGATCAGTATGGGTTGACCAGGCTCTCTGTTCACCCGATTTGTTTTTTTTGTTAGCTTCACGCTGTAGCCTTGGACATTGCAGGGGAAACCCCGAAAAATCTAGTTCTAATATACATATGTGCTATAGTTAGTTTATTACTAATACATAAAATCTGTAAGATTTTATTATTTTATTAATTAATGGTAAAATAGAACATTATCGTTTATTTTAGACATAGAAAAAAAAAACAGATAGGTAAAAAGTATACTTTATTTTTATAAAGCATTTTTATAACATCTGTTTCGGTAGTACGAAGCTTCACATGAAAAGGAGACTGAAACTATTCCATACATTTTTGGGCCCAGAATGTAAAGATATGAAAATGGTATGATTTAATAGATTTAGGTACATCATTTGCTCCTTGAAAACTATATAAATTTTGGTAATCTGAGAGCTGAGTTATTAGAACTTAACTTAACTTAACTTAGCTTCACGCTTTATCCCTTGCGGGGTAGTCAGAGAGAACGGAGCGCCAAACGCTACGGTTATTAGAGATTTGATAAAAGTGAGGTTAAGTTCCCAGCACAATTTCTTGAATATCAACTTCTATAAAATATGTGATTACTGAGTTGTTTAAGCATTAATGTTAATTATTTATAAATAAAACACATTTTAATGAATATTTTATTCTTCTTCCATTATCTATTATTAAAATGTCATCTAAGAAGAGTGCAGGTGGAACTAAATTATTTTGGTATCTAGCCCAACTAAGGTATGGTACCTTATATATATAATACTCATAACATGAGCACAGCAGCCTACCATTTGTCTTCCTACAATACAATAGCAGTATTTCATAGCAATAGCTTCCCTTCCTCTACGAGAGCTGTCTACTAAAATGTAACAGAATTATATTTTCCTGCTTATATGTCGGGATTATATCACACCTCTAAGTAACCAGGTTGTGGTGGTTTTCATCGTCTAAAGGTTGTCGGACTAGGGTATTGTAGTGTCCATTGGCTGTCCCACAATTCACACAGCGATTCATATCCATAGCGTGGCGGTCGTAAGATCCAAAAGATTTCAGAGTCCAATGAGGAAGCGAGGGTCGTACAAAGTAGGCAGAGTCAAAATCCGAGAAAAACAAAACAGTAGTCGTTGAAAATATCAAACAAACGGGAAAACATTCAAAATGTCGATGCGTTATGACACGAACGTAATGACAGAAGCAAATGTTTTTTTTAATGTTTTTTATTTAATGGCCTGATTTTGCGATGACAAACAGAAGCAAAAATGCAAAAAATCATTAGACAAGGTGTGATTGTCAAGCAGCTGTCGCATCTATGATTTAAAATACGATTGATTTTAATCGATTAAGGATCTAAATCTTTTTTTTTTTCATTTTTCTCCACTTCCAGAATGTCAATTAATTTATTATTTGCTATTCTAAAAATAAAAAAAAAATTGTAATTTTTTAGATCACATCTCAATTCTTTACGTGACGGCCCAAAAGTTTCATTCTCCTTTATCAATTTGTTTAGAAGATGATAAAGCGATTTAATGGAAAACGTAACCCATGTCAATACTGGACAAATCATATTTGCATCTCATTTTAATAATGTACTGGAAGCAAAAAGAAGAAAAATATGTTTCATTTAATATTTTAATGTCAATTTTTTGTTTTTATACTATATATAAAGAAAATTCCTTTTATAAACGTAATATCCACCAAGAGGAATCAAAAGAGGTGTATACTGTAGTATAAAACAGGTGTATACTGTATTATATAGTAGTATCGACAGAGGATCATCCAGTGTTAATTTACTCCGTTCCCATTTTACGCTTAATTTTCAAAATATTATATATTCAGTGACTGGGCTCAATGTCGTGTTTTGTCTTGTTCCCAGAGTCGCACTTTCAGAAGATAACATATTGCTCCGCCCCGATAGCTCCAATAAAAAATCTTATTATTTATCATAAAAACACATTGTAAAAAAATAATAAAATAATTTATTTTATGTAATTATACACGTTATTATTCAAATTTTTATTTTGCAATGTCTTTTTTATTAAAAAAAATGTTAAATAATGATTTGACACATTTTTATTCTGTCTGTACTTAGCTAAATACCTACCGCCACTTGTAATTCTATTTTTTATTGACACTGGCTATATGAGATTTACGAAAAAACATTATGCATATGTAATTTATGAAATAAAATTAAAGGGAAACAATTTTTCAACATAAATTACGTCAAACATAGCTAAAAGATTTTGAAAAATGAATCCATGGTAATATCGAAGTAATGAAAGATTTTTACTTCTTTTTTTGTTATTATGTTCAACAACAACTACTGCTTTATAGCAGAAATATCTGATATATTCTACAACAGTATTTAAAACTCGTTATCTTGAAATTTAATTATCAAATTTTTCAAATATAAACATAGAATCTAAGCTTTCATTATATTTATTATTTTCAGTGTTATCCTGTATCCTGCATACAACAAGGTAGGCAGAGGGAACCTTGTGTTAAAATATTCACTCGTTATAAATATAATCTTTAAAAAGCATAACAGTTAACCTTATTAACCTTTCTTAAATAAATTACAAAAAAACCACCAGTCATACCCAATCAGCCAGTCAGTCAGTCAGTCAGTAATACGGAAATTTTCACGTAAAGCAATTTAATTACGCTCCAACAAGCTGTGGTTCTCTGTCACGTGCGACGTGCTCTTTGTCAGGCGACGTACAAAACAGACCAATACTTATGGCTGTGTTAAATTATACTTCTATGTGATTGAGGTTTATTTAAAGTTAGAGTTTTTTTTATGATTGCTTTAGATATCAGTGATATATAGTGTAAAAAAAATATAGCTTGAGAGTGTGCACAAGCGCACAGATTTTATAATTACACAGATCACAAATTAGAAAATAGTCAGAGGGAACCTGGGAACCTACCATTAAGACACAACAACATCAAGATGCTTCCGTTCCCCACTTTCCACCGAATTCTCGAGACATTGCGTGTTAAGTGGTGGAACTCAATACATAATGCCTCCAGTTCGGCAAACCCTCCATCAAAGCAAGTGGCCTCCAAGCGCACAAATAAAAATACAAATATAATATATTTATTTCATATTATAAAAATAATTACAAATCATAGTTTTGATTTCTATTACATTTAATAATAAACTTCGCGTAGAGAGCAGCCAGCAATCAGCCATATTTTTATTATTGTATATAAGTAATTAATTATTAGACATTGCTGTTGGACATTATAAAGCAAATAATACAGTAAAACTTATTTAGAAAAATCGAAGTACCTCTACGTTCAAATTTTTATACGTTTTGTAAATAAGTATTTTTCTTTCCTAAGTGTGGATTAACACTTTAAAAATGTAAAAAATAATAAATGGGTTTATATTTATAGATTGGAAAAAGTAAAACATAATTTTTTTTAAAATATAATTTTTCGATATTAAAATTCAATATAGCATTTGCTTGTGCAAAATATTAAAAGTTGTATAATAATTTAAGTCTCGGCTCAAAATTTACTTGAAATAATTTAAAAGTTAAACAAATTACTTAAAGTTTTATAAACTAATTAATTATAAGTAACTTTAATATTATTACAGAGTCATCTCTTTACCTCCTTCCATAGTATATTATATAGATATTTAATAATTAAATTACTCTGGACTTTAGAGTTGAAACACCGGAAATTTCATTTGAAACTTTCATCTTTGAAATGAAACTTTACGTTTAATATAATTTAATTTTAACACGTATCTGTTGTAACTAATAAGAAATGACTGACTTAAATAATTAAAGAATAGAAAAAAAAAAGAATCATGCCTGACAGGGTGATAACACATAAATAACTTAATTTAAAGAATCTTTATCACTTTATGAGGCCAGTCGCAGGGGCACAAAGTGTGACTGTAAAACCGGCTGATAGTGGGTTCGATCCTCACTGGAGAAGATGAAATATTTACTTAAATTTATATTTCCATTTCTTCGCTCTTTTGTCGATTCAAAGAGCGGTGTTGAGTTCTGCCTGATCAACACGTAATGCCTCCAGAATTCGGCTGAAAGTGATGAACGTAGTGTCTTAACACTAGGTCCCCTCTGCCTACCCTGCTGTGTGCGGGATACTGCGTGAAGCTGATTTAATTTGACCTTTAAATAATATTGGTCTGTCTTTGTATATAATATTATTAGTGGGTACTTCCAGTTATGTTAATATAGGTACAAAATATTCCTCCGTGTACTGGACACTTTTTTAATTTACTATTTAGGTACGTATATTATATAAAGTTATGAAAAATGTTGGAAAATTTTCATTTGCAATGTGAAAATACAACATAATATTCCTTCGTAATATGAAGTTAATTATGAAATTAATATAATAAGTAAAATATCAATTTCATTTGAAATAGTAAAAAGACGATTGCGATGAAATTTAATCAAATGAACGTTTGCGGTTATAGAAAAGATTTCTAAGGTTTCATTCAAAGTAATGAAATGATGAATTATTTTTAAACTGATATCTTGTCCTGAGTTTGCTCGTCGGCGAATATATATTTAATTTATGATTTTTTTCTTATATTTTTTATTATATAGTTTTTTTTTCAGCTTTATTATATTTTTAGTTTGATGTCCTCACAGTCCTGACAGTGACCCACCTGATAAAGCCAGTATAACTTAGGTGTAAATTTCAGTAATAGCGCATGATATATTTACGTATATATAGAAAGAGGTGTAAAGACTATGCAAATATTATAAAATATAGAATAGAATCTCAATTTTGATGCAGACTATTTCTTATTTAATGTAGGATATTTGTACTTAAAATAAGAAATTAAAACCTTTAAAACTTTTTTTTAGCTTCACGCTGTATCCCGTACACAGCAGGGTAGGCAGAGGCAACCTAGTCTTAAGACACTCCGTTCACCACTTTCTGCCGAATTCTGGAAACATTGCATTTTGAGTGACAGAACTCAACGCCGAAAATAAAAATTACCACGGTGAGACAGATTCTGTCTGTAAACTAAATGCACGATCGCCGCTCACCACCAATTGTAATATTAAAATTATCATTATTTTCTTATTCTAGTAAAAATAAAGGGCTCCTTGATTCCCGTCAATTAACAGGCATTACCTCGAATTACGGCATGAACTGATTTTTTTGTTTTGTAGCTTCACGCTGTGTCCCGCCCATAATAGGGTAGGCAGAAGGGACCTGGAATTCCATTAAGACAACTTCCACAGCAAAAAGATTTTTTCGTTACAAAATTTAATATTACTTTTAAAGTTCAGGTAAAGGCACATCACTATAACACGTTAAATTATATATACACAAGAGAGAAAATATTTTTTTTATTATGAGAAAACTTTTTACAGGTACACAAGTTGTGTGGAACTCAAGGAGTGCCAGGTGTAGACCATACACAAAACCCAATAAAACCTTACAGTGTTCACAGAAAATCTATCGTAAAAGCACTCCAAAATTACAAAAATATACACCCACCGCTAATCATCTAATAAACATAAATGTCCTTTTTATCAATAATTCAAATGAGATGGCACTTGTTGATTCAAACGAGATTATACATTAAACGGCCTAACTGAGTGAGGGTAACGTGGGTTCGTACTTGGACAGCTGACGTCACCGCAACGGCAATAAGAGAGTGAGATGGGATTTTTAATAACGCTCGACAATGTGTCGGTGGCCTAATATCCTTGCAATGACAGGATGCTTTGATGTTATAAGTATTAGTTGCGAGGGATATTTCGATAAGTTGGTTCTTTTTATATATTTTTTTTTGGTACAGCGATGATT
>JAATLQ010001968.1:35052-132582 GCA_013421005.1 Heliconius erato x Heliconius himera
ACAAGAGCTGATAGTCGCTCTTTGATGCCAAGTTCTTGGAGTATGGACACATTGGAACGGAATTCTGTCCACGATATCCCGAGCATCTTTCTCCAGCACCATATCTCCAGGGCATCGACTTTTTTCTTTTCCGTT
Organism: Heliconius erato x Heliconius himera; assembly: GCA_013421005.1. NCBI lineage: Eukaryota > Metazoa > Arthropoda > Insecta > Lepidoptera > Nymphalidae > Heliconius > Heliconius erato x Heliconius himera. The sequence continues at coordinate 35,188 of JAATLQ010001968.1, forward strand.
TCCCGCAAGGTCCATGTCTCAGCGGCATACAGGAAAATAGGGAAAACGAGTGTTCGAACTAGTCGCATTTTAGTAGTTTTGGTTATTTTTCTGTTTTTCCATATGTTCCTAAGCCTTTCCATAGCATTTCTGGTAATAGCCATGCGTCGTTTTATTTCCTCCATGCATCCGCCCTTGTTTGTAATTAAAGTCCCAAGGTATATGTAGGATTGGACAACTTCACAATTCGCAATATCAGTCACTTCCGGCGAGTTATTGTTGACGCGATCCACAATCATCATTTTTGTTTTGCTGCGATTGACCTTTAATCCAAACTGACGGCTGACATATTCCATCTTTTGAAGCAGTTCTTCCATATGCTGAATGCTAGAGGCGAATAAAGTTGTGTCATCGGCATAACGCAAGTTTGCAATCTTGTAACCACCGACCGCTATACCATCTGTCCAGTTCTCAATGGTGATACGCATTATAAGTTCAGTGTAGGCGTTAAAGAGGAGCGGTGATATTATGCATCCTTGACGGACACCCACGCTTGGATGGAAGTTGCTTGATAGTATGCCGTCTGTTCTCACTGAGGCAGTTCCTCCTTCGTATAACTGTCTAAGAAGATGTACTAAATGCTTTGGTGTCCCCATTAGCAGTAAAGTGTTCCATAAAACTGGCCATTTCACAGAATCGAACGCTTTGGAAAAATCTACAAAGCAGATGTAAATGGGTTTGTTAAATTCCCGTGCTTTCTCTACAACTTGGCGTACGATAAGAATTTGTTCCCTAGTACCTTTACCTTTCACAAATCCAGCTTGTTCTGGCGCAATTTCCCTTGACAAGTAGGACTTCAAACGCTCATTTAGAATATGTAGCAATATTTTGCTTGCATGTGATATAAGTGCAATAAGACGGTAATTGCCACATTTTTTTGCAGAACCCTTTTTATGTAAAGGAGTAAGGATTGTGTGAGTCCATTCGGTTGGCCATACTCCTGTCTGCCATATCTTGTTACATATTGTGTGAAAAATTCGAGTACCATATTCACCTAAGGCTTTGATAGTTTCGATGGGTATTCCATCTCTTCCTGCAGCCTTTTTGTCCTTGAGGTGTTTGATGGCAGCCTTTACTTCGGACAAAAGTATATCTGGCTCTAACTCTCCTTTATGAGGTTCTGTTGGTGAAAAATTGCGCGATTGTTGGTCCTGAAATAGGGACTGACAATAGGTTTTCCATGATTCTGAGATCTTATCAAGTTCAGTAACTATTTTGCCACCATTATCTTCAATAGCCCAGGATTTAGGAGACAGTGATTTGGTGATGAAACGAATCTTGCGATATAAATCTTTGGATTCATATTTTACAGCGTGAGTTTCGATTTCATAGCATATGCTATTGAGATAGGTATTGTGATCTCGTCTACAATGCGCTTGAATTTGAGATGATAGTCGATTCAAGTCCTTTACGTCGCAACCTGTGGCTTTCTTTTCACGCCTTTCATCTATTAGAGACAATGTAACATCTGTCATCCAATGTTGCCTTTTGTGCTTGGTCACTGGTGGATTTGAGTCTTCAACAGCGTTTGAGATAAGTTGTTTTGCTTGGTCCCAAAGCGTGTTAATGGTTTCTTCGCGATGTTCTGCGGTAGTCCATTTCTCCCAGTTGTTTTCAACAGATTTCAAGAACTTTCTGGTATCTTGAACTTCTAGTCGCTTCTGTGGTTTCTTGATTCTGATGGCTCTTAACTTTACCCGCAACTTAGACATCAACAGTTGGTGGTCTGATCCACAGTCCGCTCCTGGTAAAGTGTGGGTATTTTGGACAGATGTTCTCCATCGCCTCCGTATGAGAATATAATCAATCTGATTACGGTGCTTTCCATCAGGAGAAGTCCATGTGTATAATCTTCGGTGATGGTGTTGAAAGCAACTATTTGTAATCGTGAAGTTATTTTCTGAAGCAAATTGGATTAACCGTTCGCCTCTTTCATTACGTTTTCCCAAACCAAAGTTACCTACACAGTCACCAAGTTGGCCAGATTTAGCTCCAATTTTAGCGTTGAAATCACCTAAAATTAACAGTATTTCTCTATTGGGGATTTTGGCGATGGTAGTCTCAAGAGCAGTGTAAAAGTCCTCTATGACCTCGTCACTGGATGTACTGGTAGGGGCGTAAACTTGGATGAGATTCAGGTCTACAGGAGTTGCTCTGAGTTTTAAACAAATTATACGGTCACTTACAGGTTCGTAACCAATTACACAGTTGTTTTGGTGTTTGGAAATGATGAATGCTACTCCATTACGGCTGGTGCTCTCATTACCAGAGAAATAAACGACATGGCTGTCAGTAAGTATGTGTCCGCTATTCTGCCAATGGGTTTCGCTCAGTCCACAGATATTCATACTATTTCTGGTAATTTCTCGTTCTAAGATAGTCAATTTCCCGGGATCGAGAAGGCCTCGAACATTCCATGTGCCTATCTTCTGGTTTGTTCGGAGTTTCATAGTGATTCCAGTATCTAAGTTTCCACGAGGGGCCTGGTTTCCCACTGCCTCGTGGCCGGTAACCAATTTCTCACCACACGCCCCGGACGCAGTGCGGCGCCGGTTGCTAAGCGGTTCGTATGGCGATCGTGATCTTCTTAAATGTACTTCCATGATGACTTTCTTGGGACAAATAGTGCAGTGGTTTCCCCTTGCCTTCTGCACCAGACATTTTAGGGGTTATTTATACCCCAAGGCCGCTGTAGCCTGTGTGTGTGTGGTTATACCGCCACTGCTCGGTCGCCAGAGCCTCGTCCGTTATCTAGCAGGGAGTACCGCGGCAACTCGAAGCTGCCGCCACTAGCTATTCATATGAATAACCAGTGCGAGCAGGTGAGGTTGACAATTGGGTTCGGAAAGATGTTAAGTCCGTTCTCCCCCTTACCCCCCTTATAATATTACCTATAACTAATTGTTAATATTACCTATAACTCTCCGTTATTCACTTTCCGCTCCAAGTGTCGAGACGTTGCGTCTTGATTGGCGATTGAGAACTCAGCGCCACGCTTTGTCTTGTAGAGCCAGGAAATGAGAATAATTAATGCCCTCGAGCGGGAACCAAACCCACAACCGTCACGTTACACATTGTGCCACCGTGTCACGACTGCTTCTTAGTTACTAAAGTAGCAAATTAAAATGAATCTTCCGTTTAGTGATCCATAACTATAATATTAAAATTCACTCATAAACTGACCAACACGCAGCTAGTGAAGCTGACATAATGCAATGTGGGTGAAAACATCGTTAAAAATCGGTAAAACTGCAAATGCACCATATCCTGTTACATATTCGCCGCCGTTGCTGCGTCGTATATATGATATATACTATTCTTACTTATACAAATTTATATTTTTTCAGAGAATAGATATTTTTAAATATAAATTTATATTTTTTAAAGTGCTATTCCATATGAAAGTTAAAAATATTTTGAAAAACCGCGAACCGAGCCACGAACACTCGCGTTATGAATATTATTCATTAGAAAAAAAAATTAAGCTGCTACGCGCTTCTTCGCGGGCAAAGACAAACTTATGCCTTTATATACTCGTATATTAAGACATTTCATTCTCTACTTCTAAATAAAATAATGAATTCCCCCCAGTAGGAATCGATCTTACAGCCGTCACGTTTACAGTCAGATACTGTGTTGCTGCGTCACGCAACTTTTAATAAATAATCTAAAATTAAAAATCTTCAGTAAGCATAATGTTTTTCACTTCATATAGGGTAGGCTGAGATAATTTAGTTATACCTACATCAGTTTTCAGCTCCTTTAGTATCTTGATTCAATATAAACGAATGACAAATACGTTAAATCGAATCACTGTCAATATAACCACATTACAAGCACTTCACTTAAAGAATTATGCATCACACAATCCGAACGCAAAATGATTTACATTGTTTTTTAACTTTACAATCAGATAATGGTACGTGATGGTTGTGGGTTCGATTTTTATTTCGGATAATGCTCTAATTTGCTGTGCCTTTGAAAATGGTGTTAAGTAGAGATTTGGCGAATATATGTACATATAGCCAGGCTCTCGTATTCTTTCCTGTTGCCTATTTCTTACATGATTGTGGGGCCGTCGTGGCGTGGTTTGATTCTCACTCGGTAGAATGTTTCCTGTTTTTCATAGCCAGACGATGCCCGTGCTCAATCAAAATCGCAATGTCTTGAAAAATACAGCAGAAAGCTGGTTTTTACATGATTCCTGAAAAAAATACAAAATAAAAAGTCTATGCAAGAATATATAACTGAATCTTTGTATGATGTTTTTTTCCACAAATGAGCAATGACCGACCATATAGCAACATATCTCTAAATTTTAGTAACTAGACCGACATTACAAGAAAAAAAATCTTGCAACCGAAAAAAAACTTGTGAACAAACACGTGTTTTCTTCACACTTCTTATCTGTAAAGTTCAAAATAAAACCCAAAATCTATAGAAAACTAATCCAATGTTATCTAATCTACCATCCCCACATAATTCCAAGCCCAGTTCTTTCACTCCCACGAACTAATTAAACGACGCGACGGGAGCCGGAGTGTAAACACCGCTGTTTGTATTGACTGATTGAGATGCGCCCCACAAATCGTGTTTTAATTTTTTAAAATGACAACACTTAAATGCCACTTAGATGGGTGAGGATCAGAAATGGTATAAATGGGTGACTGTATTGAGAGTAAGTTTATTTTGAGTAAGCTGTTTCTTTTATATTAAACAGTATGACTTTTTTTACTTTTTGTCACGGATTTGGTTGGATTCTCACTCTGATAATGAGGAAAATATGGCATTGAGTTCCGCCTCTCAACACGCAATGACTCAAGAGTTCGGCGGAAGGTGGAGAACGACAGTGTCTTAATTGGAAACGAAGTGTTTTCACATCAGGTTCCCACATTTCCTAAACCTACCGTGCTATATACAGTATACAGCATAAAACTAATTAAATAAATAATAATAAATAAAAAATTTAACATTTACAACTTCCAAACGTCCTGTTCTAAGAGCACACACGACTCGCGCGCAATGAAGGGATGCGTCATTTATTTTAATTTGTCCTCGTGTCGGGTTGACGCGCTACTGCCCTCTTGATTGAGCATTCAGATTACTGTGATAATGTGCTTAGTGATTTGTACAAGATTGTTTGTTCGATCAAAGGGACGTTTCGATTATAGCATTAAAATGTTTGAACACCATTATGTTTAACTCGAGGAAGTGGAAAAGTGAAAGATTTCTTTTTTTGTGGCTTCACGCTGAATCCCGTGTATATGTAAGGGTGAAGACATGGGCCGTAGTGTTAGGACAATCCGTTCCCCACGTATCGCCTAATTTTCGAGATATCGCTTGTTGATCGAGCGGGCGGATCTCAACGGCGCGCTTTTTCTTTTTACTCTTAATAGTCTTTTAAAGTCCACAACACTAGGTTCCCTCTGCCTACCCCGCAAAGAGAGAGATACAGCGTAAAGCTTAAAAACATAATAGGTATTCCTGGTCATGCACATGTCAGGTGGCGAAACTCATCTTCGCACTTCGCCATCATACTATCCGACTACAATAATGTTATAAATGTGAAAATTTTGTGAGGATGGAACCTTTTTTTTGCTCTCACGCATTAAATACTGAACGATTTACGGATTTTGGCTATAATAAAACAATAAGCTGAAACGGACAAAGCCACGTTTGGGTCGCTAGTCTTTTGTGTATATGAAAATGAATAGTTCGTCTGTATGTTCATGATAGAATCGTAAACTACACATTTGATCATGTGATGATCTTTAACAAAGTTGTTGCGCATGAGACTACGAAGGTTTCAGAGTTAATACGAAGAATTAATTTCGTAACAGGTGGACTGCTCACGCATCTGAAAACATGGGTTATTCGTTTACGCACCAGACAGGAAAACAAGAATCATTGTACATCCTACAGCATTTAAATAAATATAGAATTGAAACAAAAAAACTTGAATGTCATATTTTTTTACGAAATAAACAAAATTATTGTTTATTTCGCAAAAAAAAATGTGACATAAAATAATATAAATATAAAATAAAATGACATAAAATAAATTGAATAATTATGTATTGTTCCTTTCCTTCAAATTCCTTCAAATATATTTTAGTTGATGGCGTAGAAACGCGCACAGGGTACAGCTAGTATAAGAAACCTTGATTTAACGATACTGAAGGGAATCAGAAAAAAGTCGTCATCAAGCAATTTGTTACAATAAGGTCCATTATACGGAGGCTAGGATGCTCTACGATTTGTATTAACAAGATAAAAAAATTATTGATCTCAGCCTTTCGTCTATCAGCCATTGCAAACTTTAAAAGTAACAACAGTATCAAACAACTATGTTTACATTACTGAACGCCGAACAACAATAACTGTCTTACGAATGAGAGACCACTTCTGAGAGATGAATTTAATATGAAATAGAATTCGTTATGTAAAGGTTAAAAGGTAATGAAATACGTTAAATATAGGTAAATAATACTTTCTTCTTATATTTTGCAAAAATTGAAAATTCGTTACAAAAAGGTTTTGAACAAAAATATATATGTAATATTTTTTATGAGCTCTTACGGGTCTTACAAGATTTAAAATGTAATAGAGGGAAACAAACACTGTAATATAAAATTAAAATAAATAAATCAGCTTTATGCTGTATACCACACACAGCAGGGAAGGCAGAGGGAACCTAGTGTTAAGACACTCCGTTCCCCACTTTCTGCCGAATTCTGAAGGCATTGCGTGTTGAATGGCAGAACTCAACGCCGCGCTTAACCTCGCCACCAGAGCGAAGAAAATGGAAATATAAATTAATATTTTATCTCCTCGAGTGGAGATCGAAGCCACAACCAGTCGGTTTTTGCAGTCACACCTTGGCCTCAACACCGACACCGACACTGTAGTATTCATAGACTAAACTAAAAATTATGAATTCCCATCCAATTAAACCCTTTTCCATTCACCGTTCACTACTATCAACATTATAATATATAATACACAAAAAAGCCACTACATATTTTTTTACGTTTATTATCCTTTTTTTTTTTGTTTTTTTTTTGGTAAAAAATGGCAAAAGCAAGACCTCCAAGCTCCCGCAGTGATGCTTACGAAACTCGATCCAATTTTGTGAAAATCGCTCGAACATCCCCACAGCTGATGTTTCAATCCCGTTGCCTTTGTGACACCGATAAGGGCTTAACCAAGTCATAGCGATTAAATAAATATTATTTTTATTAATAAGAGCTTTAATTAATTGTGTAAAATTAAAACACGGTTATCCAGTATCCAAAATAGGCGGGTTCATACCTAAGATATTTTTTATAGGGAAATTATTGATTAAATATTTTTTACCGTTATTTAAGTGTTACTCCCAAAGAAAAATACTTTTTAGTAAAAGTATAACAAGGTTTGGGTTAGCGGTCAGCGTTCAAATCTCGCTACGTTCAAATTTTTATACGTTTTCTAAAAAGTAATAATGGTGAAATTTATTTTTAAATGTAGCCGTCGTGGCGCAGATGCACAACGTCTAATCTTAATAGCAACAGTGGTGTCACTTTCGAGCTTTCGAATTATTTTTAGTAGCTTGCTATGGTAACAAGACAAAACGTTGCGTTTAGCTGCGCCACTCGCCACACAGTGTCTTGAAAATTGGCCAAAAATCATCAAACGTTCTATCTTATTACTAGATTCCGTGCGTCTATCTATCTGCGTAAGTTATCGTGAAACAAAAAAAAATAGATTTTATCTTCCTAAATATCATTGAAAATACTAACGCCTATAATAAAACATAGGCCGTGAGGCCCATAGTAGAGAGGACGTCGCGGCGTAGGGGCACGAAGTTGCGAATGTAACGCGACAGCTATCAGTTCGATCCCCACTCGAGGGGATTAATTATTATTTTTTAATATCTTCATTTCGTCGCTCTGGCACCAAGGCAAAAGCCCGATGTTGAGTTCCACCACTCAACTCGAAAAATTCAGTGGCAAATGGCGAACGGTTTCCAGATAGGTTTCCTCTGCATATTCTGCTGTATACGAGATACAGCGTGAAGTTGATTTAATTTAATTTTTATTTATAAAAAAACACTGAAATCGCTCTTAAAAAGACGTAACTTTACGTCAGTGAGTCAGTGAGTGGAGGTAGCGATACCCGCGGTACGTTTGCACGTCCGCGGCAGTTATTAACGCGCTGTTTCCTCCACTTCGGTAGGGTTGCAGTGCATGCAGGCTGGATAGCGGATTTTGATACTACATACATACATAGATATACGTACATATAGAATTTTTGTTTTTGTAGTTTATTGGTATCATTTTATATTAACCTGGTTATCACACACAAGTTGCTGCATGCTAACATATTCATTCTAATCATCCACAACCTCATTTTACGTAATAAGGCCGTCGTGGCTTGTTAGCACGAAGGTGTGGCTGTAAACGCGATGCTTGTAGGTTCGATTCCAACTATGAAGAATAAAATAATTTAATTTCTCCGCTCTGGTTGCAAGGCTTTGCGTGTAGAGCAGTGGAACTCAACGTCGCGCTACGTGCCTCGAGAATACGGCTTAAAGTGGGGACAACAGAGATGTCTTAATGGGAATGGAGTGTCATAACATTACGTTCCCAGGTAACCAATTTTTTGTAGGAATTTCAAAAAATTCTTATTTAGTGTTCCTCCACAGTTTACACTCCAACATACCTAAATGTTACATATTTACTGGAACACTTGAATAGATCATTAAAAGTTTGACGATTTATTTCAAAGGATAAAGTATTTTTTTACAAGTATGAAAAAATTTCTTTGTTTTCTTTTTTTTCAGCTTCACGTTGTATCCCCCACATAACAGGGTTGGCAGAGGGAACCTAGTGTTAAGATACTTTCATTCCCCACTTTCCGCCGAGTTCTGGGGGCATTGCTATTTTGAGTGGCGGAACTCAACGCCGCACTTTTGCCGCCGCTTTTTGAAATGAAAATATAAATATAAATAAATATAAAAAATTCTTTCTCTTTTTTAATTTCATTTACAACAAATGACTTGTTAAACTATAAGAAAGAAAAATCAATATTTTTTCTCTCCATATTCTGAAATATAGTATGTAATATAGAATATGCGGTAAAAATATTACAAATATTATTAATGAATCGTGTACGACATGGAGAATGGACATAAAATGAAAATGGCAGCCTATTCAAATGACAACTGGTTTCTAACAACAACATTACGCCTATTCATATATTAACGTCTTTTCATGTTTATTCTATACTAGCCTTTACCCACTGCTTCGCCGTCGTGGTCATGTAAATTATTAGGAGTTGTGTGACATTTGTGGCATGACACATTCTAGGTGCGGGAAGGTCCAGTGGGTTGTATATAAATAATTAATATGCTGTAATATAGCCTATAGCTGTTCTCGATAAATGGACCATGCAACACAAAAATATATGTTTTAATTCTATCCAGTAGTTACTGAGATAACTAGTTGTTATGTTTCTTTCTTTTCAATATTACGAATGGCGTTTTAATTGACGATCATCACTTTCCGTCAAAATTACACGCAACTGCGAAACTTCGGAAAATCTCTAATATTATAAAGATTTTAATGATAATATTTTCAAGTGGACTTGAATTTACAATAAAAATCAAATAAAAAATCTATTATTTCTTCAAGAAGCAAAGTAACGAATCAAAACCTAATATAACACAAGTGCTGTACCTACAACTATAAGAAACATGACTAAAGGCGAACTCAACACTCGAATACTTTAAAATGTGTTCACAAATCATTATTATAGATTGCAAACGCTTCAAAGGAACACTATTGATGCAAACAGAAAACAAAATAAAGCCCACCGTCTTTTGTCCTCCAAGAGCCTTTCAAAGGGTTCGGTAGTGATATGGAACGATGTGGTAGCACAGCCTATGTTGTATGGCAGCCATGCCACTATTTATTGAATAAGCTAAGAGAGAAATAAACACATATGTATATGTATATTAAATTTATTCAATCTTATAATTTTATAGTGAATGAACAAATAAAATATTCGTGGCCCGGGGGCGCAAGGGTGTGACTGTTACACGACGGTCGTGAGTTCGATCCCCACTCGAGGTTATGAATTATTATTTCGTAATATATTAATTTCTACGTTCTGGCACTAAGGTAAAAGACCGCCGCTCCGCCACTCAACAAACAAAGCCTCGAAAAATTCGGTGGAAAGAGAGGAACGATGTATCTTAGCACTAGTATTCCTCTGCCTACTCTCCTGTGTGAGCTAATTTGATTTGATATATATTTTTAAAGTAAACGTTACTTGTTTTCATTCCACTTTATAAATTCTTCACTTTATCGTGATTACAGCTTTTGAACATATTTCAGCATAGACTATTTTTTAGTCTTACGGTTTAGCTTCAAATCGTATTCCACATTTAGCAGGGTAGTCAGAGGGAACCTAGTATAGTATATAGTAGTACACTTCGTTCCATAATTTTTAAGACATAGTGTGTTCCGCAGATGAAATCGTCACTGCGGCTTATCTTGTTACCAGAAGGGGGGAAATGAAAATGTTCCAATTCCCGAATGGGACACCAACCCACAACCGTCACGCTTACAGTCAAGCCCTGTGCCGCTGCGCACCAACGGCCTAGACCTCAACGGTAGGAAAATTGAAACTAATTATCACAAGACATATAATATATTAATTTTATATTTACCAAATGAATATGCTGCATTAAAGCTTTGTAACTGATGATACATTCCCATTGCTGAATAATCATTTTATATCACATTTTTTGCAACACTCGAAACCGTATTTCATAAAACTGTATACAATATCTATAGATTTTATATAATAAGTATTATTTTGTAATAATACTAACGTATGAATGGCTGTTGAAGTTATTCTGAAGATGCCTTTATTCGAAGAGACAGATACTTTAGCTTGCTTTTATTGTATGTTCCTTATAATATTTATTGATATATACTCGCACTACTATTAGAATCAGATTTTTTATTAACAATTTTTTTACATGACTTCGTTAGTGTTATTTCATTAATTATTTTTTTTGCAGCTTCACGCTGTATCCCACCTGTACCAGGTTAGACAAAGGGAGCCCAGTGCTAAGAGAATCTGTTCCCCACTTTCCGCCGAATTCTGGGGGCATTACGTGTTGAATGGAGGAATTCGAACCCACAACCTATTGCGTTGTCAAACGCTTGGCCACAACGCCACGACTGGACTCAATTTAACTCATTCATTCGCAATTTTTCACTATATATTTTATAAAGATTGCTTATTGAAAAAATAGTTTAACTCTAGGTTTCCTCTGCCTGTCACCCTTGGCGGGAAATGGTGTGAAGCTGATGAAAAAAAAGAAGGTCATAACATAGCGACATGTCACCCCAATAATAGCTCCAATAAAAACATAAATATGTTTAAGAGAGGAAATCGAACCTACAACCACGATTTAAGCCGCATTCCACCTGTAGATGTCTACAATGGAGTCAATATTTATTTTGTATATTACAAAATGATATTGAGAATTAATTTCAATTTGAAATTTAAACATGTTCAGTTATAGCAAGTCATCGACATGTGGCTGACCGGAGTGCTTCGTTCGCTCATTATGTTGTTTTATAACGGTCAATTTTTTTTGTTACAACAATTTTGAAGGGTCAGGTGTAAGGGAGGTAAGGGAGAGGCCGTCGTGTGACTGTAAGCTTGATGGTTGCGGGTTCGATCTCTATCCGAGGTGTAAAGAATCTGGTAGAAACATCGCGACATTAAATTCTAGGAATTTGGGTGGTGCGTGGATAACACATAGTGTCTTAACACGAGGTTCGCTCAAAATATTATGTTTTGTATGCGTAAGGGATAATATTGTAATAAATGTTCATAGTTAATTTACATGGAAAGTCGTAAGGCAATAAATACTACGTGGCTTCTTGTGTCGTGATATTTGTAAAAGTTAAATGTCAAATAAACGCTATTTGAGGCATTTAAATGCGGTAGTTTCGCCGTTTTCTGCATATTTATCACTGGATAAATTTATTGAGAGAAGGTGATAAAAAAGGGATTGCATATTTGTGTACATCTGATACAAAAAGTAATTTCAGAAAATCGATTTCAGGCCATTTTTTTTAAATAGCAGTCTACTCAAATATTTACATCCTCTCGTGTATTTTTATGAGAATTGGGTACAAACTTATTTCAAAATTCCATAAATATATCTAATAAATACACTCAATTATTTCAACAACTTTGTCCGAACAAATCTAAATGACACAGCCAGTTCAATACCACATCAATCTAACAACAACAAAAAAAATCCATTTTATCGAATGATGCTGTATATGGAAATCGATATTAAAACACTGGCCGTAAAACCTCGAATCATCGTTAAAAAAAAAGAAATAGATCACAGCATGGCGTAATTATACTGTTAATAATTATAATGGCGGGAATCAATCGGACTTTGACGTTTCAATCAACATGGCCGTGTTTGTGTTATGTTTATTATACAGATTTTGTTACCGATATACGATTTTTTATAATGGAATGACCGGCGTGTTTCATTATTGAGATGTCTTATTTGTTATTAGATAGTTAAGAATTGAAAAAGGTTTTTATATGTAAGTATTTTTTGTATTCAACAAGTAAATGTATAATTTCAATTAGTCTATGATTATATATAGTAGTTATGGGTATCGTGTATTGCAATTTTTTTTAACAACGCCTTACGGTTTTCTTTTTAATTGTGTTGTTTGTAAAAAAAAAATGTTAAGTTAATAATCTTTCTTAACATTGTAAATAAAATTTATAATTAAAGTAGTGCTTCTCGTTAGCTTAATGAAGTTATTATATTTAAGAGCTGCGCAATTTATTATTAAAATAATGAAATTATTTTTATCAAAGTGACAGTAAAAACTTACAGTTTGAAACCACCGTGGTACATCATTTAAATGTAAAGGTGACGGTTTTGGGTTAAATTCCCACTTGAGGAAAAAAAAATACTTTCACTTCCCCACTTTTATAACAAAACAAAACGCGCCGTTCTTATAGATTAGTTTTGTCTGTCTGTACATCACAGCCACTTTATTTAAATACTCTTATAATTTTGGCTATAAGCATTATTTATTCAGGTATATCCATTAGATAAAAGTTTTATATTAACTCCATAACATCTCTTAATCCTCTTTAGCCTTCAACTTTGAAGAATCTTCTTGTTAAATTTAATATTAATCCAATAAGCTTTAGTGTATTGATAGATTTACAGCAATCTTGTATATATTTTAATTGATTAGATTAATAATATAGCATCACGCGCCTAAAATCTCCATGGATTACAAATCAAATTGAATAGACGCCAACCAAGTGATACCTCACTTCGTCGTTCTTTTTCTTCGTCGTTTCTTTTTTGAAATTTGTTACCCAAATTGAGACATTGGATGTCAAGAGAAGCAGCCGGGTAGTGTTAAGATACTTCGTTTCCACTTATTCTCTTCAATTTCAAGACATTTGTCTACCAGAGAGGCATAATGAAAATTATTCACATTCCATTGGTGATCGAACCCACAACCGTCACATTAACAGTCGGATCCCACTGCTCTACTATGTGCTCAATGTGAAATACAGGAAATAGAATGAGATAAAAAATAATTACCTACTTAATATATCAACTTAATATTACTACTATTGACCTACTCACTTCTCCATACTATAAGAACCCATAATTTACCCATCAAGCTAAAAAGGCATAGATAAGTGGCATTATTTATGTGCAAATGTTGATGCAATCGTAGTAATTTATTAATCTTTTCTGGAGAACGGCGAAAAAGCTGCATTACCTTACAAAGAATTAACCGTTTTACCGCACGGACGAAATGGGCACCGCTCTACGTGCTTAAATAGAATAATTATCTATATCTCTATATCTCCATATTAGTTTAGTTTTGAGTTTTGATTTATATTAAAAAATACTTATATAAAAAAAAGATAGATATTGTGTGAGAAATGTCATTTATTCTAAGATATGATTATAATTTAACTTTTTTCTTCAATATGCCAGTACACAGACATAATATTAAGATACTCCGTTCTCCATTATTCAGCCAAAATTTTATACATTGCGTGTCTACCTCTCAGGTAGAACTCAACGCCGCGGTTACTGTTCTCACATTCACCAACTACCCTAAGTAATTACTGATATTTAGTCATACATATTGTATCTTATAACTATCTGCTAAACCATGTTATAAAAAATAATAAGTTATGATGACTTATTTAACACAAATCGTCTACGCTTACAAAGGCGAAAGTAGCCTGCTTAACGATCATAATTTTAAACAAATAGTCTTCTAAAGCAAGGAAATGAAAATAATTAATTTCTTCAAATTGGAATCGAACTCACAACCGCAAATCGCAATCGCAATTATATCAGACGCTGTTCCGCTACGCTACAACGGCTTTAATAAAATCTTTTTATATACAATACATTAAAATCTTATTTGAATTTATCTTCGATTAATGAAACTTAAAGTCAACGCCAACATTATATACGTACATATCATTATTGCTTATCGATTGATCTTCACGTGATATAAGAAGGTAACATTGCAAAATGCTCTTCTGAGAACTAAAAAACTTATAGTTATATTACATTCTCTTTTAACAAATCAAATATTCAAATATTCTCAGTTCAAATATTCAAATGTACATTTTCTATTTGGATTCAGATCGGTACTTATTAACCGACTGTAAGAAAAGAAGGTATGTAAAGGACTCGGTCGACTGTATTTTTTTTATGTTTGTTACCTTCGAACTTTTGGCTGGGTGAACTGATTTTAATGAAACTATTATAACCGGATTAATCGCGTATATTTTGTACTTTTATACATTTTGGAAACCCGACGTTTCGAACACTTTGCAGTAGTCCGTGGTCACGGGTAGACTGAGGTGGCTTTCGTCTGTCAGTTGACATAATTATTATATCAAACTACCGCCAACGATTTCTTAATTGCCTCGCGTACTGCCCTGGATTCCTGCAGAATAAGCTGATAGTATCTTGCCCTCTATTATGGTGGGTTTGAGACTTCAATGATTTTATGAGTGGTAGAAAGCTTCCAGCCATCCTCTCTATTGAAATTAGGATGTTTTTGTATTTCAATAGCCTCGCGGATCATTCTAGGAATGTATCTGTTTTCCTTAGCGACAAGCCTAACAAGAAAGTGAGCCAATTCTTGAGACCAGTAAAAAGTAATATTCCTTTACAGAGTGCAGGTGTATACAAACTAGACTGTGACTGTGGCTTATCATACATTGGTCAAACAAAGAGAAGCATCGGTGTTAGGGTGAAGGAACACAAAGTCTCTACGCGCAATGTTTCTAAAATTGAGCGAAAAGTCGCGTACGAAGTGTCTTAACACAAGGTTTTCTCTTCCTACCCTGCTATATGAGTAAAACAGGGAACTTGTTTTTTAAATACATATGGGAAATAAACAAATTGAATGAATTGTAGTAGACAATTGTATTAGGCATCAAAATATTTTTTTTTTTGCAAATACTCACTTTTTACTGTAGGTAGAGGGAACCCACTGATGAATACACTCTGATTCCCACTTTCTGCTCAATTATTTGATACAGACATTGCTTGCTAAGCGGCGGAAGCGGTTCCCCAAAATAGAGATCGAAGTCACAACCATCGCGGGGCTTACACTCAGGGAACCGAAACAAATATTTCATATAATAATTCAAAGTCAATATATCATTTCAAATCTAAGATCGGTATTTACATTAAGCGTCATCGGTGTCATGGGCTCGCTATCGGCGCCAGCGTGACAGCCCAACGTTCATCTCAATCTCGATCATTATCAATCTACAGCAATGATCTCCTCCAAATAAAACTTAAATAACTGACAAACTGTCAGACAACAAAAAAATGTTGTTAGATGTTATAGATGTCAGTATATTTTTAAGGGAAGAGTGAATCAAAAGGTATTTGCAAGATTATTTTTTTTAAATTAACTCTTTAATCGGGCAAATTGGGTATATTTTAGTTTTATATTTTTTTGGAAACTTGGCGTTAGTAGTCCGTATTCACGAGTCTTTCCGACATTCCAAGAAATTAAATTTGTATTATCAACCACTAAGTGTACTATACAAATCCAACAGCAACACTATTTAATCTTAAAGTTTCTTATGATAAAAATAATCATATAATAATGCATAGCAGTTAAGATACAGGGAACCTAGTGTTATCCATCTACTCCCCACTTTCCGCCGACTTTTCAACACATCAATAACAAGTCAATTGTTCCGCCGCTCTTTGTTTTGTTACCAGCGCGAGCGAATGTAAATAATTAATTCCCACGAATGGGTATCGAAGCAACAACCGTAGCATTTACAGTCATACGCTGTGCCGTTGCGCTGGGCCTCTACAAAATATCTATTAATCAATATACCTTTCATCACTTTCCCGCGTTGGCTCCGTGAAACAATTTCTGATAGCATCTCATATCATCGTGACACGACGGATTGTTCCCGTAATCAGGGATTTGATGGATAACGTCTTATTTGGACCGTCGGGCTCAGTTCACGAGTCTGTTTGTTTTAGTCTTGTACTTGTATCTATCGTCGGAGGTCTTCATGGCGCAGTAGGACAGTGTCGAGTGTAAACGCGACGGTTGCGACCCTCTCTCGGGGAAGTAATTATAACTAAATTGTCTTCAATTCCCCGCTCTGATTGACGAGCGAAATCGATATCTCGAAAATTCGGTGGTAATGAGGAAAAAAGTATCTTAACACTAGATTCCCTCTGCTTATCCTGCTATGCGTGAAAAAGCATGAAGCTGTTTTTTTTACTTACAACTGTGTAGTTTACAATATTTTCAAAGATTTTTTTAACATCTTACTTATTCGCACATTTTACAAGAAACTCTAACCGTATTAGTCGTATGTATTTAATAGTAGCGGCGCCCGCGATGTTTCGCCCGCTTCTTTTTTTTACCCTCACGCTGTATCCCGCACGCAGCAGGGTAGACAGTGGGAACCTAATGTTAAGACACTCCGTTCCCCACTTTCCGCCAATTTCTGGAGGCATTGCGTGTTGAGTGGCCTGTGGAACTCAACGCCGCGCTTTCCCCTCCATATTTTATCTCCTCGAGGGAGCTCGAACCCACAACCGGTCGATTTACAGGCACACTTTGTGCCCCTGCGCCATGACTGGCCTCAACACTCTTTTTTGTTTAATATTATTTATTGTTTAATATTATTTTAATTGAAAATTAGTTGATTGTTTATGTATAGTTATCTATTCTGTTATACTTTTAATTAATCCGAATTCAAATCTTTTGGGATTTTAGTTAAATTGTAGTATTTAATAGATATTTTTTTGTTACTTTCATAATTATGTAGGTAGTTTTTCCCGTTTTTCCCGCGTAAATCTCTATTCCGTGAAAAGGAATCTGGGATAACAAGTAACCTATATGGTGCTCCATAATCCCCCTCTACCGATCAGCGAAAGTCCCATAATAGACAGACCTAGCATTTCTTTTTCATTTGTTTGTATTTTCTGTACCTACGCTATGTTTCTGAATAAAAAGAGCGTACGACCGTCAAGTGTAAAAAAATAAAATAAACCTAGAGAATAAAAACCTCTACAAAAACATTAAGGCGCAAAAACTAAAAAAAAATACTTAATAATTCTAAATTTTATACTTAAAAAAAACGCAATTTTATCATTAATAACAAACTACGTGTAAATAGTAAAATATTTAACATTCTAGCATTAACACTAATGGTGAGAATGTATTGGTATGCGATCGCATGCCTCGGGCCGCAGCGCCGGAGCGCCGGCGCCGTAGGAACTGCCAGTCACCGTCGCCGTGCCCACTCCGCGCACCGAACCCTTGAAAACTTAATTAGAATTTACTTTATCAATTTATTTGTGATAGACAATTTTATGTTTAATAGATTTTGTTCATGTTTTGTCTATATTTTATATTATATTGTGTGTGGGCACATAATTGTGGCTGGGCTTGTAATGCAAATTTTGTGTTTCTTTTTTTCGCATAATTTTGTGATATTTAAAAGTATACTATTTAGAATTATATATTTTCATTTCACCGTTCCTATAGACATGGAGCGGCGTTGAGTTCTGCCACTCAACACGCCTGTAATGTTGAGCGGGTAATTGAAAACAGTGCCTTAGCACTGCGTTTTCCTATACGAGAAAAACTATGAAGTTGTTTATTTAATGATAAATATATTACTATAAAGTACCTATGTATATTTGAAAGTAGCAGAATTTCAACCGATGTTTCTTGTATAGCGACTAGCGACACGTCCAAGCGCTTTAAGTAATTAAGCACACATTCCGTCACATCGAAACTTTTATACGACTGTTAGTACATACCACTCTAATATCGAAATGACTTATTTTACAGCAAATAAAAATATTTTAACGACACATTACAATTTTAATACTGAATTGAATAGTTTTTATCAAATGCTTTTAGGAATCCCTTTTTTTCATTAATTTGTAATTTATGCCGAACTGTGACATGGATTTGAAACTATAAAACCGTTTGCATTTCAGTTATTTTTATCTCCTCTAGTTAGACCTTGTCCACTCTTCATCCAAACAATGACTATACATGCGAGGTTGCGGAACTAAACCCCGCCGAACACACGGTATATTGTGTCACTATTTAGTATCTACCCACAACAATAATGTTGCACGAACCTCTCAATACAAAACCGCCGCCAGGCATCAATCCATCAAGCGCCGATTTCACAGACTTTTTCATCTCCGAACAAAACGCGGGAAGAGCGGCAAAAACACGGGGGGCTACAGATTTTATTACAAAATGACATTGAATTAAAGCAAGAGGCCACCTTGCGGTTCATTAACACAAATGGAATCAGTCTGAACAATAAAAATCGCATTTACACACAAAAAAGAAATTTGATTAATGATATGAGGTATACGCGTGTGATACACAGCTGTGTAGAGCTATGTAGAGATGTTTTTTTATCATTATGCTATTTTATCTTTGCGTAGTGGGTTGAGAGACTTACTGTTATTTTTATTCTCTTGTTTCCTCTTTCTCAATTAATCTCAATTAATATTCCTTGTTAATTTTCAAATACAAAAATAAGCTTGAAAATAATTAGATATGTCTGTGTTTACATATAAATCGCTGTCAAGTTTGAGGTCTAGGTCTAGGATTTTAATTATCTATGAATGAAATCTAGATCTCAACATCGCTCTTAAGACTGATCTCTGAATTTAGAGCGATTTATAAATACGAGCCTAAGAATGATTAACTATACAGGTCCTAGCTTTATCATAAGATCAGCTCAACGATACTATATCCATCCATCCATACCATACAGGTTTTATGATGATAAAACGATTACAAGTGGGTCAAATTCAGATTAGATTTTATTACATAGTTGAGGTTATCCATATTCCAAGTCCACCTAATAAAACCGTATTAAAAAGTTTCACATTCCATTCTTCATACCCGTATGTATATTATATCAGTCACGTAGCGGTGTTACGATACGAATGATATTAGTAATTTGTAGTCGCTCGATAAATGTTGTTACTTCCGATAAATTCTGAAATTATTTTGAAAGCTATTTTAATGTAATGTTTCATAATATATTGTATAAACTATTACTTCAGTTATAGGTAAACTAAACTATTACATAACCTTAATGTTGTGGGACTGTTTAAATAAAAACATTCCGTTTTAAGTTGCGTAACCCAACGCTGTTTTTCGTCAAAATAAACCAGAAACGAAAATATTCTTTAAATATAAGCATTCCCTAATGTTAGATTCTAACACATATTTTATGAATTTAATCAATTGTTTTCTCTATGCGACAGGTGAATTTAATCTAAAGTAACCAATTAAATTACTTGTTGACAAGTACGTAAGGTACCTTCTTACGCGAAACATTATGAAGTAATTGAAACATATAATGTGTTTTAAGTCGTGGAATTCCGCCACTCAACACACAGTATCTCGAAAATTGGGCGGAAAGTGAGGAACGGAGTGTCTTCACAGTAGGCTCTCCCTGTTTCCCTTGAGTCATGTGGGATACAGCGTGAAGATATATGTATTATTTTAACATTTTCATGAATACAATATTTGTATAAAATAAATAAAACACAATTTATTAGTCATTACATAATCATAAGAAGGTAATCGAACCTACACCCTTCAACCGATCAATTAAAAACATTATCACACAAACTATGCACCATAACCAGTTTATTGAAACCACTTTAATTATAGAACAAAGCAATATCTTAGAGCAAAAAACAACATATGTAAGTAGAGGCATCGTTAATCAGTAATTACAGTAAGATTTATTACATTAATGGTAAAAAGCTAATGGCTGGTCAGAGAATCCGAGTTCAAAATCCATTTACACTCAGAGACGGCAATTAGCCTATAATTTACAATAAATCGTCAAAGAGTTCTAGTATACGGTGCCAGGCGTTGCTCGTTGACTCTGCCACTCTACATGCAATGTTGAGTTCGAACACTGGGTGGAAAATGGAGAATGGAATGTCTTAACACTAGTTTCCCTCTTACCCTGTTGTGTATATGAATACTATATGAAATATTATATGAAACTCTGTACTTGTTAGATATAACAACGATACAATTATGGTTAAAATGTGTAAAAAAAGCACTGAAGTGTCCAAAATTAAATGTACCTAATTGGAAAAAGAACTCGTTTATTAGAGGATTTTTTTCACTCTTTTGTATAATTTGTTACAATATCACTTAAATTATACATAATTTCAAGAATATATTGCTTATTCGGTGCAAGTACGACGTAAATGCATTTTTTAAAAAGTTAAATAATGTACGGAAAGACTTATATACTTTGATATTGATTGTGTGTCTTAACATATAAAATAAAAAGTGCAAGTACTGAGGCCGGTCGTGGCGCAGCGGCATGAGGTGTGACTGCAAAACCGACTGGTTGTGGGTTCGATCCCCACTCGAGGAGATGAAATATTTATTTCAATTTATATTTCCATTTCTTCGCTCTGGTGTCGAGGTTAAGCACGGCGTTGAGTTCTGCCACGCAACACGCAATGCCTTCAAAATTCGGTAGAAAGTGGGGAACGGAGTGTCTAAACACTAGGTTCCCTCTGCCTTCCCTGCTGTGTGCGGGATAAAACTACGCAGCATAGAAATTTGAATTTTTCTCATATGGGTGGGTTCATTGGGGGGTGTTGGGGAGCACTAAAAGATATTTTTCCCAAAGTTCCTATGGGAACGGGAAAAGCGAAATTTTACGTGTTATGTTAAAAACTCCACGTAAAGAGAAGAAGGTTGCGGGCGCCAACTACTGCGCCTTGGGATCATTATTTTTGCAATTATTGGTAGGTACAAGACTATTTATTTTCTTAACAAATTTATGTTCTGTTTTATTTGGGAGTTATTGTCAGGTTAGGTTAGTTAGCCAAGGTCATTGTTAATAAGAAATAGCTAAACTGACTTTTTATTTGATATTTTATTTTTAATTTAATATTGTCATATTAAATCGCACTCAAATTGCACATTTGGTGCAAGAATGAAGTACTTAAATTAAAAAAATTAAATTAGCTTCAGCTTGACTAGAAACGCGACGGTTGAGGATTCGATTCCAACTTCACGCTGTATCCCGCACACAGCAGGGTAGGCAGAGGGAACCTAGTGCTAAGACACTCCGTTCCCCACTTTCTGCCGGATTCTGGAGGCATTGCGTGTTGAGTGGCAGAACTCAACGCCGCGCTTAACCTCGACACCAGAGCGAAGAAATGGAAATATAAATTTAAGTAAATATTTCATCTCCTCGAGTGGGGATCGAACCCACAACCCACAAAAGTCACACCCTTGTGCCCCTGGGCTACGACGGCCTCGACATCTCTATATAATACATAAAGAGTATTTACTTGGTTATTTTATATATAGAATACATATTGTGAAGAACAAACCGTTCCATACTTTTCCAGTTTCTACCGAACTTTGCCATTGCGAGTTGACTGGCGTAACTCAACCCAGCGCTTTGTCCTGTTACCAGAGCGATAAAATGAAATAATTCATCCCCCGAATGAGCATCGACCTCACAACTAGTAGAGGCACTTCTCCCAGCTCTTGCCCTCACTTATTTAACTTTCACATAGTTAATAAATCGCAGTTTTAAATGAACCGTCATTGGGTGGGCGCCATCAGCGTCTCAACAACATAATGACAGGTTCCGCGAGGCTTCTGTATAATGGCCTCGCTTTTTGTAACCACTCTAAATATATTTCATCACATCACTTCTCAACTACACTCCAACGTGGGATCGTCTCTCAGTTTTGTTTCAAATTTGAATTGGTTGGAAGCTATTTTGTTATGTCTCTTTTAGGTTATATTTGTTGGATTTTTTTTATGATATGAACGACGGTTTTTTTTTCAGTTTTGTTAATATTCATCTTTTGTCTCTTATTTTTTGGGCGCTGTATATACGTATCGCACACAACCGCACATAGCAAGAGAGCGAGGGAACCAGGGAACTTAGTATTCAGACACTCGGTTCTCATTTAACACTTCCGTTTGTCACTTGTACGTTGCGTAGTAGACAAAGAAAAGTGTTGCTCCACACCAAAAAATATTTTTAGAGAACGTATAAGAAATGGAGAGGATTTTATGGGTTCAATTCCCACTAGAGCACCGTCACTGTCCTTCCGTCCCCCATTTTCCGCCACTGCTTCGGCGGAAAATGGGGGACGGAAGTGTTTTAATGGCAACGAAGTATGTGAACACTAGGTTGGGAACCTAGTCTTAGGTTTCCTCTGCCTCCCTTACATTGTGTGGACACGGAGTAAAGTTAAAATAAAAAAATATCAATTGTGTGTGCAATCATGGAAGACTACAGGTGACATTAATCATTTCAATGTAGAATGTGTCATGTGTCATACACAACTTTCATTCTTTTCCATTTGCCTATGTAGGCAAAGCCACGGGTATTAGTTAGTATTAGAATATAGCGTGAAGAAAACAACCATCAATTGACATCTAATACAGGCGCAAATCGAATCAATGCCGCGCCCCGTGGGACGGGCCCCTGTTATTGTTTCACTTTACCCGCAAACTTTGCAAGAATTGAAAAAGTTTTGTAGCTTTTTAAGTTGGATTTCGATTCGAATTTTACATTATTCCCTGACGAAGGTAGCAGAGAATAGAAAGAGAAGAGAGCCAAATTTTTAAGTATGCTTAGGAATATACCTACTAAAGGTTTTATTTCCCATTGTTATCGATTTTTTTACGTTTTCCTTTGTTTTGTCACAACTACATAGATATATATATATATGAAAGTATACTTCTATTAAAATATTTTATCTATCTAAAATATCTTATCTATTTATGGTATGTAACTTTTAAAAAATGGAAGCTATGTTCGTTCGACGATTCAGAAGAGCTTGTAACAGTCTATTTGAATAAAATATATTTTGAATTTGAATTTGTACGTTAGGAAATTGAAATTGTGCATAGAAGTAGGAGGTAGGTTAGAGAAATTTCCCTACATTCCTTAAAATCTTAAAAAAAATTCTCGATATTCCTACAAGAATGATGAAACCAGCATTTCCATTTTACGTCTTAAAGTCTATGCAAACAAAATTGCGAGCGATGATAAAATTAGAAATAGTAAGAAAGAAACAATGAAATTACTGTTTTGAGTTCCAATTTTTTTTTAATTTCTAAGTAAATATTTGTAACGATTTTCTTAATTGTTTCAAGCAGCCTTGAATTTACAGATTAACAAAAACGAAGTCCGCTTCGTTCGACCTTTGCGGTTGAATGTAATGGAAATTAATAAAATTACTTTTTCGTGTATTTTTGGAGGTTGCGTTTGTTGGGTATTGTTATATTGCCTTGAGACCACACATTGTATTTGGTTCATTACGCTGACGAGAGATGCTATGAGTCAGTTGAAAAATATCAGATTATTCCGGATGGTTGCAAGTTCAATTCTTACTTGGAAAACCCTGTAATGTTTAAATAGTTTGATGTTTTTGGCAGCGTGTTCCACAATAAAACACGTACAGAGATATGCTATAGGGGGAAAACAAAGTAACTAGAATTAGTTTCTTTCCTTTTTACGCATGCTTAAAAGATATACATACATAATAAAAGACTAATTCACCAGACTTTCTGTAACTCCTTAAGAAAATATGACTAATTTCCTCAAAATCAGTGAAGTGAGTATATCAATAAAAAAAAATATTGCATGTTGAGGTGGCTCGATTCAATCCAGTGCCTTATTAACCAGAGTGGTACAAGCAAAAATAATTCATCACCCCAAATGGGGATAAAACTCACAATCATCAATTTTATAATCAGACACTAACCCAGAGCTACAAGAAGCTCCATAAACAACAGTCATAAATATGATATAAACACATCTCAAATTGAAAATAAAAACCGTTCACTAGTAGTTTATTTCGGTGCCGCCTGCTTCGTTTCCGCGCCGGATGTGACGCCGGCGCCGGAAATCCAAGAGATTGGACAAAAATTGACACTCACCCGTTACCCTTGGCGACCCGACGTCACACTGTTCGACTTGCCTTTTCACCTAATTCGGATATTATACTTCTGATAGATGTACCTAATAGTAATCAATTGTTTAATATTTTTTAAATTAGCTTCATTTAATTTCGTTCTGTGTTCGCTGCGGTAAAATTCACTAGAAATCTAAGGTCGACGTGAGTGTCTTGTCACTATCTTTGTCTATGCTGTAATGCTGGGAAAGAAATAAGTTTTAATAGAAATTAAAAATAAACGAATTAAATAGCTGTATCCTACATGTAGCAAAGTGGGTAGAGGAAACCTAGTGTAAACACCTTTACCTACTTTCCGTCCAATTTAACAGACATTGTTACAAGAATGAAAATTATTCTTTCCTATGAGTGGGAATTGAACACACACTCTACGCATTTATAGTCAAACGCTGCACCAAGACGATCACCGTTAATTTTTTTTTTTTCTGTTATGTTAAAAAAAACTCTACATACTATTACTTTACTGACATTTATGATAATTACAAAATTATCGGAGTAAAGTAAGTCATCGTATAAAAACCATATTAAATTCAATGAGTTGCAGCGACTGCGACCTTTTGAAAGCTTGTATGCGATTATAGCGTTGGGATGCAAAAAAATATTGAATATACACATTTTTTTAGGGGAATTTCTTGATACTATGCTCTTTTTGGGGCAAGGCAAAGCACAGAGTTGAGTTCTGCTCCTCAACACGCAATGCCTCAAGAATTCGGTGGAAAATACCGTTGCGTTTACAATCTCATGCTGCGCCACGACGGCGGATTTTTTTTTTAAATTACCTATACGTGATAGCAAATAGGAATAGGTCGATACTTAGATATTAAAACATCAATAATCGTAAAATAATACTTCAATGCAGATTGACACTTTTTCCCACTTAGGTTAGGCAGAAAGATCTTGGTGTTAAGACATTCCGCTCCTTAATTTCCGACCAGTTCTGTAGGATATTGTGCGTTGACTTTATTTATAATACACTTCGTTATTTATTTATAATCAATCATGTCTCTAAACGGAAATTGAACACACAACCATCGCGTTTAATAATACGCTATCCTGCCACAGTATAATAAATATCTATATTTATACTTTTAAATAGGGAAAAACGACGCCAAACCTAGAAAGTTTTTTTAAAATTCTAAAAACAATAAACTCGTAAGTACTTACATATTTTTCAATTTCTGTAATAAATTGTAATTGCACAAAAAATGCGCACAATTCACTTTATATTTATTTGTACGTAGAAATTTAACAAAAAACCCAACCATTTTGAATAAAAAGTATTTTATAAAGAAGCATACATATTAATTGCAATAAAATTACCATATTGTTTCTATGAAGGTTTTTACTGCAATTATCATACAAAGTTAAATAAAAAATCACCTTCCAGGGACCAGGGAAGGCAGAGGAAACCTAGTGTTAAACAATTTGTTCTCCCACTTTCCGGTGGCATTGGGTGTTGAGAAGCGGTGCTTAACTCCGAACTTCGTCTAACAAAACGGAGTAATGACAATAATCTAAATGTCATTCAATAACTAGACAGTCGCACCCCTAATAACGTAATCGTAACTATACATAATCTAGTTCGATATTTTTCACCAATTTTAGTATATTGTAGTAATCATTATTAAATCCTACATTACAGCCTCATACCATTGGTATGTATTTTCATATTTTCTTTTCCTAGCTCCTATAACAAAGCAAAGTGCAGCGCTTAGTACCGCCACTCAACACGCAATACCTCCAAAATTCCGTTCACACTGTGAAACGGAATATTTTAACACTGGGTTCCCAGGTTCTCTTTGCCTGCCCTGCTATATGAGAGATGGTAAAATGTGAAGCTAAGAAAAAAGATTTTAAAAAGATCTATTCCCCCGCAAATGCCTTTAACAAATTGAAACATATATATTAAAAATATTTTTGCACTTAAGTCATTTCTAAGAACCTTAAATTCATCATTCAAAGATATCCATATATGTATCTATAAATAGCTTAATAACAGGTTCAAATACTTACACGTTTTATCATTTCTACAAGGAACTTCCTTGTAAGGAACTGTAATAGCCCTTTATTGAGTATTAAAAAATACTTAACATTTATTTATATATCGGTACAACAGTGTGACTTTTTTAATAAACTTTTAATAGGTGGATTTGTAACTTTATGAAACCAAATTTGATCCTTTTAACTAATCTTGAGGCCAGTCGTGGTGCATAAATAAGCATGTAGCTCTAAATGTGAATGGTTGTGGGTTCGATCTCCACTCGAAGAAATTAAATATTTAATATTTTCATTTCCTCGCCCTGGTAATCAGGCAAAGCGAGGCGTTGAATAATATACGTATGTAGTTAAAAAACCCAAAAAAAAAACATTTTTTACATCAAGTGATACAAGTGTTATAGAAAGAGCTAGGAGCTATAAATTGTATGAGAAGAGTTCTAATATTCAGGTACTGGCTTCATCTCAGACAAGCACGTTAATACCATAATATTATATTGTCACTCAAACTACGTTAATTTAAAAAAATTATAAGAGTTTCAAGTGGGTCAAATTCAGATTCTTAAATTATATTACATAGTTTGTTACAGCTCAACGAAAATATCGTTTTAGTAACAGGACTTTTACAGGATCCCACAAAGTTGTCCTGTAAAAGTTCCGATTTTTTTAAGCTGCGGAACTAAAAACTAATAAGAAAATGTTAGAGTCTCTAAGCATTTTACAGTGTAACAACTTCTTTGTATAAAATTTATTACGTTTATATGTAAAAAGCCTATCGTAAATTATATGATAATAGTTTAGCAATAGGTTTTGGAGTAACGGCCTGCGGGAACCCGGACTCGAACACTGTCCATATAGGTCTTGAACCTTGGATCCATCCTGCACGAGTCTGAAGGCATCGATCACGTTTCTGTAACGGATCAGCGCTACCTGGGCCAAATAGTGGGATGACACTGGTGTGGCCTGCGATCTGATCTGATATACAAGAGCATCATTCGACCGGCTGAGCGAATGCTGGCCAGCACTATCTCGGTACACTCAGGAGCTTCACGTCACCGAAATGAATATGCTGAAGTGGATGTGCGGCGTAACGCGGTCGACCGCATACGTACCATATTCATTCGAGGTAGTCTTGGAGTCCGTGACGAGCGTCGCCTGAGATGGTTTGGTCACGTTACGCGCCGGCCTAAGAACTATATCGTATGCAAGTGCTTTGCTATGTCAGTCCCTAGAATAAGACCTCCCGGATGGTTGATTGGATGTCGTGATGCAGGATATGAGAGCCAATGGTCTACAGTTGACCGTGCAAAGAGGAGTAGGTTGAGTAGAAAGGCAAATTGGTAATAGCCACGATTAGTGCCAGGAAGAAGAAGTATAGGAGTTGGTTTTGATAACTTAATCATTGTCTTAGTTTTCTATTAGAGACTTCGGACAGTGTGTTAATGTAAATATTTATAATAATACCTTAATTCCAAATTTTTAATCGACTTTAAAAAATTATACATCAAATTATAACCACAAATCTAAACATTTTAGAACAGCTTTATATCAATATTTTTACCCATCTTTATAACATGTTTGCCTTTAACGTATCTACATTATATCATAATACTCGTATATTATAATTTAAAAAGATATAATTACTTAGATATAAATAACTGACACCGCGCTGACAATTACTGACAATCGCTTGTAGCAGTTTCGATGCGGAGCGAATCTTTAATAAATATAATTGCTCTGAAAAATACTTAAAACAATGTTAATTTAAACGACTTTTATAAAAACATTTGAATATATGTAGGTATATGTATGTTGTAATATTAATAAGTATCTATCTTTTTATGTAGTGAAACGGAGTTATAGTAAGCACGATGGATGTAGGTTCGATTCCCACGTCTTGGATGCTAACGGAAAGTGAACAGCAAAGTGTCTTTACACTACATTTACTCTGACCGTGTTATGCGGGGGACATTGTCAAAATGAAAAAAAAAGATTTTTTTTATAAGTAGTTACTATTGGTCGTCTATGTTTGTATAAGTTTTGTTTGTTCTCATTCGCCATTTGTGGAGTTCACCTTGTATTTTAGTTGTAGCTTCTAATTCCATTCGTTAGGATGATGAATTTTACTACAATGGAGACTCGATTCGATTCTATCCGGCCCTCAGTTTTACGGATAGCTGATTATCCGAATTACATATTAGGGAGAGATTTGTGGAGATACAAACATATACAGAATAACAGATACTAGAGAAGAAGTCACAGCGACAATAAATAGGAACCTGCTCAGATGCTTTGGGCACGTCAAGAGAATGAATGTTGAAAGAATGGCAAAAATTACTTAATTGACCTTGGAACACAAAAAAATCTAAAACTTTCTATTATAAACAATGTAGAAATATCGCTATATATCCTTCCTCTCCTCTTAAATATTTAAATATCCTCTTAAATATTTTTTCCCATACATACCTACATTTAATTTAATCAACTTAGAGTTGCTATACTTAATGTTTTCTCCTTTTATCATTGACACGCTTTTGTTAAGTAGAGCTGTAACTAAGTAAATTGTAAGTAAGTAAATTTATAATAATATCTAAAAGTCTGAATTACGCGCACTTTTAATTGATGCATTATCATGAAACTTGGCAATACTAACGCTGTATCCCTAGCGGGTTAACCAAAAAGAATAAAGCTAAATGCTACGTTAAACACGTACGCTATACTTGAAATAAGTATCTATATATTGAAAACTATTACAGCCTATACAATTACAGACTGCTTACTATAAACTACTACTAATGCGGTCTTTGGATCCAACTATACGCAATATATAAGTCAAGTATATTTTTATTTATTATAATATAACATGGAAATCTATCTTAATGGCCATATATAAACAAAGAAAGAACAAAGCGCTGTAAGAGACAATAATAAGTATAATAATTCCGCAATATCCGCCGCCTTCGGGACTGGGGCAGACAAATATGGGCGAAACGGCAAAAAGTCTATAACTTTTATAAGAATTATATGGACAAGCGACATATGCTAACTCTGCACAGGTGTATAGGCATTTTTGCTTCACGCCCTCCCCTATTTAGCGGGACACGTAAAGCAAATCTAGTGTTAAGACACTTCGTTTTTGCCATACTGTGTGTTACAAAGAAGGTAATGTGTGACGGTTTAGGGACGAACAGGTTGGCATTTTTTTTAGGCTCTTACGTCAATCGATTCAATTGTGAATAAAGACATGACAATAATTAAAATACACCACAGTATATAGAAAAATGACGCTAAGTCGTTAAGTAGTACGCTAAGTCATAAGTTCGATTCCCATTCAATTCATTTCCTTTTAACAAGACAAAGCACGGCGTTGAATTCCGCCTCTCAACACGTAATGTCTCGGAAGTACCTATATCTTTCTACGTAATACAGTGTAAATAATTTTTTTATCCGTCTTTAAAAAGGAGGAGGTTTTCATTTCGGTTGGTATATATATTTTTTATGTAAAATAAAATAAATCAGCTTCACGCTATATCCCTCACACAGCAGGTTAGGCAGAGGGAACCCAGTGTTAAGACGCTCCATTCCCCACTTTCTGCCGAATTCTGGAGGCATTGCGTGTTGAGTGGCAGAACTCAACGCCGCGCTTAACCTCGACACCAGAGCGAAGAAAATGGAAATATAAATTTAAATAAATATTTCATCTCCTCGAGTGGGAATCGAACCCACAACCAGTCGGTTTTACCGTCACATTTCGTGCCGCTGCGCCACGACTGGCCTCAATAAAATATTTTAAATATAACTGTGAAAGAGCCATTTAAACATTATAGCTATTCTATAAATTCATATGTCAATAAAATGCTTACCCACTAAACACTACCCCGTTACTGAGTGACAGGCAACGCATAAACTTAAACAAAGTTATCCTGCTATACTGCTATGCGCAATAAGATGTATAAAGCGTAACAAACGTACAAACACACATAGAAAATTCTGTTGCATTATAATATTTTTATTAGTAACTAGTAAATTATGCACAATAAATAGATATGTAAAAAAATATATCCACTAATTTATATACTATGCCCTAATAAGAAAACATTTATTGTGTTAATGCGTTTTGAAATGACATACTGGGCCATGGAACTTTATTTTTTTTTAAATAATATGCACATTCCTATACAACTTCGTCCTGATACAGTCATAACACAAAGGAATTTTGATTGTGCTTTATAGTTATGACTTGGATTCCCATCCGAATTGATGTGTATGTCTACTTAAAACCGTTTTATTTCTTTGTTCTCGTAAAAAAGAGGCAGCAGCACTGCGTTTAGTTCCGCTATCTCTCCCCTGTTTAGCGAGAAAACATAGGAGAAACAAAAGGAATATTTTTAACTTTACCTTGAAGGTACACCGCGCATAGCAGAGATAGCAAGAGAACCTGATTTTATGAAACTGCGTTCTCAACACGCCTGGCCAATATTAGAGTGTTATTATCAGTGTTATTACCAGTGACAGGGGAAAATAATTCATTCCCCCGAGCGAGAATCGAATCCATAAGCGTCGCTTTTAGTATTGTTAGACGCTGTGCCGCTGCGTCATGACGGCGTTATATGGAAACAAAAATTAATTGATAAACTAATATGTATAATTAAAAACATTCTTTTTTTAAATCAAATGTCTGCCCCTGAAAACACAAGATTCTGAGACGTTAATTAGCGTTTAACTGACATTAAATGAAGATTTTAAAGAAATGTATGTAGTTTTTTTGGTATGACGCCATTATCTTTAATTGACATATTTAAATGTGGCTTTAAGCCAAATAAAATAATTAAATTTTAATTCAAAATAATCTTTACTCATATACCTACCACCTTAGGAAGCATTTTTAAATGAAAATGAGCATATTGCTAGCATCGACAAAAAAGGCAGTTCTGCTGAAAAGAAGAATCACTCAATAAATTTTCAATATTAAATTTACATTCATATCTTTATTTAATCAACACCCATTTGGGCGCAGTAGTAAATAGAAAAACGCAATAATTTAGGTTTAAATACTAGTCGAAGGATTCTGGTACATCTATTCAAAAATATAGACTAGACTGACAAGATAAAGTGCGGCATTCCGCAATGTGCGGAACCACAATAGCTCAGTGGCACACCGGCCGACTGTAAAAGTGGTTGTGGATTTTGTCATATCCCCGCTCTGGCAACTCAAAGCGCGGCGCTGAGTTCTGCACTCAGACCGAAGTCGAGAAACAAAGTGACTCACCGCTAAGATAAAAAAATATACCATTTTAGCTGGAAGTAAATTTGTAATTGAATAATAAATATTCCACAATAGTCTTATAACGGCCCTTATTATGTGATCTTAATGAAAACGCGCCCCGAGCTATGGGGAATTAAGTCGTACCAGTGAGTACCATATTTGTATAGAAATATAGGTGTTCTTATTCGTTTTAGTTCGTTATATTTTATCTTATTTTATTATGTCATACGAGGCCTTATCGCTCTTAGTAATATAATTAAAATTTTAAACTTTGTATAATAAATACATATTTTAATCAAAGATTCAATATTTCAATTACCGTTTAATTGTTAGTCTCACGCCATCCGTGTTTTACTATGTTAAATTATATTTTAAGTATTTAAATTTCCGAAGCGAGTATTTCCGACGAACTTAGCTATATAGTATCCCATACACATACATACATAGTTCCGTAGGCAGAGAGAAGCTAGTGTTAAGACTTATCCACTCGAGGGATTAAAATATTTCATATTTTGATTTCCTCGCTTTGGTAACTAAGCAGAACTCGGCCACTCAAATCACAACCAGGCCACGGTCACACTCATATTTGCCATGCCATGCCAACCTAGCCGCATTATTAAAAACAATAATATATTTGATACATATTATAACTTTTTCTATCAAAATATATTCGATTTTGAAACAAATAACCTTCCCCTCGCATTCAATCGAGATTATTGAGTTGTCTCGACAGAACCCCAAATCACTTTACTGACATAATGCGGGGTTGAATAGAAGCAAAAAACTCTCGTCCCGTGACAAAGTATTGTTTTTGTGAAATATTCAAAAATTGTAATAACATTCGTTATTAAGATGAGAAGATTTTGAAGCCATCGTGGAAGTTGTGACTTCAAATTTCACTAGGGGAGTATAAATTGTTTTAAATCCTTCGCTTTGTTAACAAGACACAGCGCGGCGTTAAGTTTTACCACTCAACACGCAATGTCTCAAAAGTTGGGTGAAAGGTGGATATCGGAGTATCTGACTATTAAGTTCCCCCTACTATATTTTTCTTTCAGACCAAGACAAATAACTGTGAAGTCACTCTGTCCTCCGCAATTGGTACAAATTCGAGACTGCATGTTAAGTAGAGGAACTCAGCGTCGCGTTTTCTCTTGCCCGAGCATAGAAATAACAATAATTCATTTCTACAAGTAGAAATCGAACCCGCAACCATTGCATTTAAAGTCACATACTGCCCTGCTGCGAAGCGATGGTCTCAACTCATGACTAATATAATATAATAAAATAGCCATTTAAAATATATCCATAATTAATTGTATTAAAAATACATTCATGCCCATACAAGTAATACCAGGTAGCGTTGTAATTGAGATTTTTCCTTATCTCGGAGATAACTGAGGTATTTATTTTCATTATCTACCTTCCGGCTTAACCTCGCAAAAGTATGCTGCGAAGAATGAACACAAGATTTATATATATTTGGGAGATATAAATTTTAACCTTTTAAAATACTTTACTGCATATCTTTGGTTTATAGTAAACTAGGTTTTGCCTGGAACTTTGCCCGCGTGGTTGATTAGAATTATAGAATTGTCTGAGGTAACTTCGACTTCAGATATAATAGAAATAATCGTAATATATAAAATAGGTATATCTATTTAGCACCCAAGAGATAAAGGGAGGAAAATGGGAACACAATATAGGCGTTGCGAAGATAAGATAAAATAATAAATTTGAATGGATGAATTTGGAAGAGGCCTTTGTCAAAACTGAGCATACAGAGGAAGTTGTCGATATCATTTAATTACTATCTACCAATTGTTTTCAAAATTAGTAATGTCTCTAAAATAAAAACTTATTCTTAATAAAGAGTTCAAGGTATTAAGTATTGAGTGACGAAACTCAACGACGCGCTTCACCTCGTTACTAGAGCGAAAAAATGAAAAAAAAAATCAGCTTCACGCTGTATCCCGTACACAGCAGGGTAGATAGAGGTAACCTAGTCTTAAGACACTCCGTTATATTAAATATTTTATTTCCTCAACTAGGAATCGAAGCCACAGCCCGTCGCATTTACAGTCGTAGGCGTGTGCCTCCGAACTACAACTGGGCTATAATATAATATTTAATTAGAAATTCGATCCGAAAATAAGTCTAAATTAGCTAAATTGCTCTTCCTATTACATACAGGCAACCCGACGCGATCCCGCGGGACCCACTGTACCCACCCAAAGTGACAACACGATAACGCTAAACGTCTCTAGATAGCCCAACTTGGCAAACAGTGTTTAATTGAAAATGGTTTATGTGGTACAAAGTTGGTGTATTTCATACTTATTTAGAAAATGTATAAAAAATTGTACGTTATGGGACTCGAACCCGCGCCTCCTGGAAACCGACCAGGCGCTCTGATCACTAAGCCATACGTTCTCATCAAGCTACGTCGAAATTTTTATACGCTTATTACAATTTATTTATGTTGTTAGCATCTCTGTAGGGAGATTTGCTACATTTTCTTGATTTCATACCGGGAGATTTTTTGTAGCTTCGCGCTTTATCTCGCATATTGCAGGATAGGCAGGGATACCTAGAAACCTACTGTTAAGAAACATAG
Source organism: Heliconius erato x Heliconius himera (assembly GCA_013421005.1). NCBI lineage: Eukaryota > Metazoa > Arthropoda > Insecta > Lepidoptera > Nymphalidae > Heliconius > Heliconius erato x Heliconius himera. The sequence goes on from JAATLQ010001968.1 coordinate 69,718, forward strand.
ATGAATATTTTAATATATACGAAGAAATTATATAGAACATGTTAAGGCACTCCATTTCCCACATATCGCCGAATTTTCACAACTACGCCGCGCTATGTCTACCAGGGCAGAGAAAAGAAAGTTTAATTACACCATATATTTAAAAAAAAACATTGTTTAGAAGTCCGATTGACCCTGTTTTTGTTTGTTCGATTTCCACTCGTGGTATATATTATTTCGGATTTTACGGAGTTTCACAGCTCTACATGCAAGATCTAGAGTTCGAGTGGAATTAAAAAAAGAAAGTGTCTAAGTCTAAATAACAAAATCTTTCTGCCTAGTCTGCTATACGCGGGAAATATTTATTCTTTATCCCTTCTGTGTGTACTCGAAAGATTTCAAAATAAAATAATATTATTATAGCTACACGCCATGGAATAATCAAAGTAAATTTTAATATCAAGACTAGGAAAGCCCCTCAACACGCAATATCTCGAGAATTTGGCTGAAAATGAGGAACGAACGTCATGAGAACTTAACGAGAACGAAGTGTCTTAACACTCTCATGTTCCCTCTGCCTATGTGCGGAACATAACGTAACCTAAAAAAAGAATCAAAAACCCTGCCCAATAAAGAGCTTATGAATTACACCACATTGTATCGTTAGGGGTACGCGAGTCGAGTGTTGCTTTTCACAACAACTTTGTACCATTACAGAACCACCCCTAGATTGACACCTACGCTTACATACACCCTCTGGAAAATGTTTTTGTAACACATTGCTTATTAGGGAAGGAAGTGGCACTTGCTTAGAAAAATGTATTTATGAAGCTTAATATTTGTTGGAACACGGTTTTAAATTAGCTATTGTAATAAAGTAAAATAATATTTGATTATTTAACAAACTTTTATTACTTGACTTAAAACCGATAGATTGAAATAAAATCATTCGAGCAGAGGTATGATGATGGAGTCTGAACCTGAACATTAGAATAGATTGTCTCTCCAGTTTTGGTCTCCGTTTGGTGTAGAAAAGCGTATTGTTTTGGTTGTTTCCTTTTTTAATTATAATTTTTTTAGTATTTATTTTGAATCATTGGGAGAGATATTTAAACAGTATCATTTTATTGTCATGTCAATAATGTATTATTTATTAAATATTTCGAATGTAAATTTTATGCTTTATATGATACCTACCAATTTAGCTTTTACCCGCGCCCTTATGTTTTTTTTTAAAGATGACCCATTCTCCTCCGGTGTAACTCGACAAAGTCTCCTGTGAGGAGACTTTGTCGAGTTTCGTTTTTTTTATTACAGTTAATATTTTAATATATTTAGTCTAAGTGATCAGTCTTGGCTATTTTTTGTAGTTTTAATTTCTTCATTTCATTTCACTTATAGTTATCTAGACTAGGATTATTTTTAATTGTTTTCTTACAAATATCTATCTTAATGAAAATTTACTGTAACGCTAAATTAGTACGTAATTTCTATACGATGAAATTTTATAACCTTGTAATGTTATATGGTTTCTTATCACTATTTAATAATGTATATATAAAACCTATTTTTTGTACAAAGTAGTGCTGCCATTTTTCTTTAAACAATGCATTGTTACGTAACTACAGAATTCCAGCAAATATTATTTATTATACAGTGTAATTTATTGATCATTATGCTAGGAATCGACTCTTTTTCAATTGGGTAGACCATATAGTGTTCAGTGTCACGGCGGGCTTTACAGAATTTTGGGCAATCTATGAGGAGGTGGACTATACTTTCCTCCATCTGCGAATCACATTCACATTCAGGGGTGCATTTTAAACTGTACTTTGCCAAATACTCTCCATAGCCCCGTGACCTGTAGGTGTCTGAGATGTCATTTGTGGCAATATTATTATTTTTATTCTGCCACTAATTCTGTTCCCGTCCGTGTAAATGCAAATAAAGCCTTTCAGGTCAATAGCATTTACAGTTTCCGGTTCAAGGTCCTCTAAGCATTCGAACTACATGTAGAGTTCCTGCGACGGGGTGTCTGACCGAGCGCGACCTTTTTTTCAATTTTTCTTCCATGAAGAAAGTCTTACAGCTTTCCCCGCTTTGCCTTGTAAACTTGCGCTGCCTCTTGGACTCTCATATCAAGGGGAATGAACCCGCTGAGCATCAGGGCAGCATTCAGAGAGACCGTCCTATAAGATTTAATAATCTTTTGGGCGAACCCTCTCTGAACTCGGTCCAGGCACTTGCGAATAGTAATTTTCTCCATCTCGGACGCCTATACATTGGCTGCATACAGTAATATATGCTCTATCACTGCGCTGTATATCTAATAATTTTGCCGTTCGATATATCCACAAAATTATACTTGATGTTATTGTTGAAAGCAAACTTTTCGTCTTATATTATTTCTAAAGTTTTGATTTCCTTTACGAATTTTATTTGAGTACCACCCACATGTATGAATGGAATATTATACGTTAGTTTTCGTATGATGATCATACGTTAGTTTTATGTGAATCCCCTGAGATTACTAGTACAATAAAAAATAGTAATATCAAACTCACCATCATCATACACATTTAGGCAGATATTCTTCCGCGTATAAAAATTTCGACGTAGCTTGATGAGAACGTATGGCTTAGTGGTCAGAGCGCCTGGTCAGTTTCCAGGAGGTGCGGGTTCGAGTCCCGCTACGTTCAAATTTTTATACGTTTTCTAAATAAGTATTTTTCTTTCCTAAGTGTGGATTAACACTTTAAAAATGTTTAAAATATTTTAATAAATAGTGTTCTCTCTTGCCAAACGATTATTCTTAGTAATTATCTTTGGGTAGCGGAAATTTGTAATAATCTCCCTACAGAGATGCTAACAATATAAAAATAAAAATAAGTTGTAACAAACGTATAAAATTTTCGACGTAGCTAGATATTCTTCCATTGTTAATTAAAAAAAACACGCAACATATCGAAATATTATAAATTTCTAAGATATTTTTGCGTGTCCCCTGAACTGTGATGGATATCCAAAATGAGTGAAGCATTAATCATCGTTTAGAACACGGAAACTAATTTGGTATAATTACCTGAAGTAGTATTGAGGGTGCTACACGACGTTTTGTGTCCACTTTCTGTAATAAAAAAATGATCATTAATAAAATATCCCCATATTCAAAAAATTGTAGGTACCGTTTTTTTTTCTAATATTTTATAATTAGTTTAAGCCGCATCGTTGTGTTGCGTGCATTTCAATATCGAGAATTCCTTCCGCTCTCATCTCTGAGATTGATCTTAAGGTGTCGTTATCTATGAATGAAAAAAGATCTTAAGATCGATTTCAGATTTGAGAACGACTTATAAATACGTGCCTTAGGGCTCCGCTACAAGAACCCTTTATATTAAAATTCTGCGTTCTACGCCGTAGTTGCGCCCGTGCGTTGTCTGCAAGCTGCACAGCAACAGAAGAGTTTTATACATTTGGACAGTGGTATCGAGAAAATAAAACCATTGTGAAATAGCGAAATGTGCGTAATGACCATCGACTCGAGTGTTTAGATTCTAGATTAATTATTTTCATATCAGTACATACAAATACATATGTACCTATATATATTTTTACTAACTAAGATAAATACACTTTTTTTTCAGCCTCCCACTGTATCGTACACATACGAGGGTAAGCAGAGGAAATCTAGTGTTAAGTGACTCCGTTTCGATTAAGAGACACTTCCGTCCCACTTTCCGTCGAATTCTCGAGACATTGCGTGTTAAGTGGCGGAACTTAACGTCGCGCTTTACCTCGTTACCAAAGCGAGAAAATGAAAATATTAAACATTTCATTCCCCCGAATGGGAATCGCACCCACAACCATCGCGTTTACAGACAGTCGTACGTTTGTGCACTGCGCCATGTCGTCCTCAGATAATATAAATACTTACTTAATTATAACTTATTATTAATAAGTAAGACGAAAGACAGAGAACATATTATTGATTAGTATCAACATTTATCTCTCTATCTATGCTGCAAAATGTATAACTGCCAAATAAAAAAAAAAACAAATACTACCGACATAATTAATATTCATAAAAACAAACATTAGTAAAGCTTTTTTTCATCTTAAACAAAACAGCACTAAGGCGCCAGTTCGACAGCCTTCACCACCAAAATATCAACATCGACTATAAATTATGGACAAGCCCAAATTAAATTAGTTTAAAATGAAAGAGGCGGTATGAATCTCAAATCTCATATAGATAATATTTCAACAAATACATTTTCTATCCTTGGACGTGACCCAATTAAAGCGCCGCGCTTTGTCTTGCGACCAGAGTGAGGAAATGAAAATAATTCTTTCGCCAGTGAGAGTCGAACCCACAACCGTCCCATTTACAAGCAGTCGATGTGTCGTTGCTGAACTATGGCCTCGAATTAAATAAAAGGAAGATCTATCTAGCATACATGTTTATAGTCGTTCACTTATAAGTGAAATAAAAACAAAATACTCTTTTTTGTTTGATAAATAGAAAAGTAAAAAGACAACTTACAAGCTGTCACGTAGCATGACAGCGACGGAACTCCATACGTAATAGTAATAGGCCTACAAAAGTTACTTTATTTCGTGTCATAGATAAATAATTTTGTATATTAATCTATTTAGGTTTTTTTTTGTTGAAGATTTTATGAAAATAGATAGAATGTAAGAATTTTGTGTAAAAAAATATGTATTTATTTGTTGGTTCTATTTATTACATAATAGATATTTAAAGGAAAAAATCACAAAAAATAAGTATTGTAAAGAAATATTTTAAATTTTCTTATTAAATATGTTGAATAGAAAGACATTTCAGTTTGAGATATGTCATAAAAATTTAAATAAGCAAAATGTCGATAATTTCAATGGATAGGTACGTACCTAACTTTTTTAATGTTTATATGCTTTTTCGAAATATTTTGGATTAAGGTAAGTTAATATAGAGCTTGAATTGTTAGTGAGTATTTTTAAAATTATTTGTTAACGCCTGACAGACCAAATAGGATTTAGCTGTCAAATAAATAAATGAATCAGTACAAATTTCTACATTTCTATAGATTCGGGCCGCACACACCGTCGGGAACCACAAAAATAATGGCCATGACTTAAATTCCTACTCAAAATACTATCTAGATTACCTGAATTTCTCCCAAATATAAGAGATGTCTTCATGATGAAAGATTTCTAAAAATTATAAATAAAAAAATAAGCAAACAGATAAAAAAAACGCCAGTTAGATTGATTAAGCGCGTATACGTGTGTTATTTTATGTTTGACTTGCAATTAACTTGTCTACTCGACGCCGGGGCATGGTTTTTGTTTAAGAAAAAACGCATCGATACTTTTAGTTTTGACAGCCCACCGGTTTGAAGCGACAGCGATATTTTGTAAATATTATAATGTAATAGGTATATTTAAATTATAGAGCTACTTATATTTTTTCCCTCGTATCACAGTGATACAGCCTCTGAATGTAGACATGACGGTTATTGGTTCATACCTCATTAGGGGGAGAGAATTACTTGAATTTGTTAACGTTCTGGTGAAAAGGCAGCATTGAGGCGGCAGCGAAAGGCACCATTGATATCCAACAAACACTACGCAATGTAACAAAAGTTTGGCAAAGAAAAATGGAGAACTGAGTGTCTCAGCAATAGGTTCTCCTTGCATATCCTGTTAAATACGGGATGCATCTTGCACCTCACTATATTCGTTGGATTGGATTTGGTTGCCTAATTGAGCAAGGTTTTTATGAATATTTTTTAATAGTTTATTTATATTTAAAAAAAACATTGGTTTTAAAACAAGTTTTTCTTTAAAATTACAGACACGTACTAGTATTTTGACGTAAATAAATTTGCAAATTTACGGGGACAATCCAACAACCTATATCTATCTATATAAGCCGATAATAAAATTGAGGGATATACAGTTTAATTTCCCAAACTATCCTCTAGATCGACAATAGAATTATACTACTGGATAGCTAAGTAATCAAAGAATTTATTACAGTAAATAAGAACAGTGACGCGTCGCGCCTGTGACGGTGGATGGAGAAGCGACTTAGGAACCTCGAACTGAATAGGCATAAAATGTGTTCGATTGTCGATTATGAAGAAACATATGACAGCATTTCAATACGACATTAGTTATTCAACAATCCATTCACACGACATAAGGGTGATGTTTGTGATAATAAGAAACCATAGATGGTTTCTGCACCTGCACCAGATAAACACTTAGCGCTGCTTAAAAATACTTTCCCTGAAAAGCAAGTTGTTACTAACTTTAAAGTGTGCGGCTATGGCCTTCATATTATCAATATCCGAGAAGATATCAAATTTTATCAGGAATTTGGTCAGGCGTCTCCTACAGTTAGCGAAATAAGAGATGAGTACCAAAGATCGACCTAGAATCCGTTGCCGACACCAGTCGTCAAAGTAAAAGCTTTTGTAATAGTGTTTTTAATCAGCACTGTATTATGTTTATTACCGCCATTAATGCAAAAAGCTTGATCACGCATTCAGAACACATCTCTACCCATACAATCATCAACCGATCTGAATATTGACAGCGAAACTTGCATCAAAATTCCATAACAGTGAATGTGCCTGGCTTTGATCTGGGATCATATTGTAACACCACTAAGATCAGACCAACTGCAACTACATCATCAGTAGCGGTATCATCATCATGAAGTTGCCAAGCCGGTGGAGTCGCCATACATTGCAACTGTAATGCAATGGCAAATTCGTTCGTCAAATGAATCGAGAAAATGAACCTTCTGCAGTCGATATAATACTCTACAACTTCAAGATTTTGAAAAATTCGTAAAAATATAATTTTACACCAAGGACTAGATAACCACCGGATTTGTCAACTTTGATGGCGTGAATTCAACTTAAATTGACAATACAAGTAAAAAGGAGAGACTAGAGCAAAAACGGACACGGACGACATATTATATCTGTGGTGTATTTCAAATAAAAAAAAAATAAACTGAATATGTGTTTACTTAAAATCATTAGATAATTCTAGTTTAGTACAAGTGTAGTGTTGATGATGGAATAATAAAAGTCTACTCACGTTTATCACTGAGTTTAATCAACACCACTTTAAATGTATACAGTGATAACACAAATGGTAAAATCACAATTAAACACGGTACAGTATATACAGGAAAGTCAACCACAAACGATATATATATAAAAGAACACGAAAGATACAAATTTAGAATAAAATACTATATTAAACAAAGAAACGTATGGAAAGCGCATCGAGTGGCTAGCATCGACTGTGATAATTAAATATGCCGTCGACAAGGGGGTAGGCGTAAATATTACGGCACCTTACCGATTCAGTCAACGGCAGTGAGTGCTTTGATATAAATAAACTAAATACAAATACTTACCACAAAATATATAAATTCTATTAAATGTATGTATGTATATAAATGATAAATAAAAAAATTACAATATTGAAATACATAAAAGACATACTAAATAAACTATAAATATAAATAATAGTTCCCTACACAAGTATATTCCAGAGAAAGATTTATTTTACTTTTTAGTAAGTAAATAAGTAAGGCGACATATGGAAATAAAATACACGTAGACTGCTTTACCTAATGTTAAAAAAAATACTTTGAAGCCAGTCGCGGCTCAGGGACACTATCGTGCGACTGTATTTGCGACAAAGGAAGTTCGAGGGAATGAATTGTTTAATATTTTCATTTTCATTTCCTCACTCTGGTGACGAGGCATAGCATGGCGTTGAGTTCCGCCACTCAACACGCAATCTCTCCAGTATTCGGAGAAAAAACGTCTCTTTATATGTATTATGTACTAGTTTCCCTGGATCTCTCGTGCCTACCTGGTCACTTAGGCCTGAAGCTGAGGTTTACGCTATATCCATCATTCATTGTTATAGCTGGATAGACAGAAAAACCTCTTGTCAAGACACTCCGTACTCACCTTTTACGGCCGAATTTGAAATATTGCGTATTGAGTGAAAATTAAACATAATTAATGCCTCAAGTGGAAATCGAATCCACAACAATCGCATTACTACTAAAATGTATTAATAGTTATTAGATAATTTAATTAAATCGTATCAACATTCTATATCTATAATATAAAGTACTAACAATTTTGTTCTAAATACGAGCAGCTATTAATAGATGACAGAGAAGACATTCACACGACCAAAGAACCAAACCCACGACCTAACTCCAGCATATTTAACCACAAATGAGCTTAATTAAATGAGCCATAATGCCCATATAAATACATCAACTCAGATCAGTGGCCGCAATCTGCAAAGTAACTAATTAACATAAGTATGAAGAATCCGTCTGCTTTACGTAATCTGATCGCCTTTTAACTAGAAATAGCGTATTAGCTTTTAAGGTATTTTATAAGGAATCCTGTGAAAAAATGAAGAAGGTATGGAAACAAATGTGGTCCTAGAAATGTTTTTGTGTATAATGAGTAGTATTACATATTTATGTTTAAATAGTTGTATTTGATTTCAAAGCCGTCGAGTGTCTCTATCTATAGAGAATCTATCTATAAAGTGTTCTTATTGGCGTTATAATCTCTAAATAATGAAGGTATTAGTGATTGACTGATTTGTTTTTTTTTTCTGTGTCTTAAATATATGGGGGCTTGTAAAAATTACTATAATTACTATAATCATAATCAGCTTCACGCTGTATCCCGCATACTGCAGAGTAAGTAGAGAGAACCTACTGTTAAGACACTCGGTTCACCACTTTTCGCCTTTTTTTTAAGGTATTGCGTATTGAGTGGCGTAACTCAATGAGTGCCAGAGCGAAGAAATAAAAATATTAATAAATAATAATTAATTCCTTTCAAGTGGAGATCGAACCCACAACCGTCGCGTTAACCATTATACTCACATACTTGTGACCCTTGGACTTGTGACGCATCTATCTCTTTCATATACATAAGTTGTAAGTAAATTGTTAATAGCACATTAATACTTGTAATTAATTTACATGCTTCTTTTAAGTAAAAAATGTTTGAATTAAATAGTAAAAAAGATTTTTTTTTTCCCCAAAAAAAAACGCAATATTTTTTGGTATGCGTTTTTTTAATATATAATAAATTTATTTCATTATATATATATAAATTTTTAATAATATTTAGAAACGTATAAAAATTTTACGCAACGGGGCTCGAACCCGGAACTGAGTTAAATATTCTCTTTCTTGGCAAAAACTTTACGAATTATCCCGTATATAACAGGATAGGCAGAGATAACCTAGTGTCAAAATGTCCCCTAGTGGAATCGAAGCCACAACCAACACATTGACAATCAAACATCGTCAAATTGCGCCATGATGGCCTCAATTTGCAAAAACTTATTCTGAATAATCCGATAAGGAACGTGAAAAAACAGGTGTACAGGAATGTAGGTGCTTAGGTATTTTAATAAAAAAAAGTCTGCTATAATATAGCTAGATAGACGAACAGACACCTGTCGCAATTAATACAATAGGCGGGGGTCGCCGCGGGTTGAGACTAGTGTGTTTAAATTAAACTTGAAATGCAAATAAAGCTCAAAGTAAACTAAGGTTGTCACTTACACTAAATAAATCGAACAACATATCATATAGTAAAGACTGAGGATGTAGCGCCAGGGTACAATTATGTAATGTAGACGCGCTATGTTGTGGGTTCGATTACCAAAAAATTGAAATCAAAAATTTCAAGTTTTCATTTTCTCACTCTAGTAAAAAGCGCGGCGTTGAGTTTCGCCACTCAACACGAATAACTCCAGAATTCGGCAGAAAGTGCAAAACGAAAGTCTCTTTAAACTAGGTCCCCAGGTTCCCCCTGGCAATCCTACAATAAACCAACAATAGAATAGGCAAAGGAAACCGGGTGTTTAAACACTTCGTTCCCAATTTTTTTCTGACTTTTCGACATCAGAGAGGTTGCTTTGATATATATATCGATTTACTTATATCACAGCAACCCTATCTTGTAAATCAAAAAACCGGATTAATTCATCTTACAATTAGCATGTACAAAGGAAATGCCGTGTCTTTCGTTTAAACATTTTTTGCTTCAAGTTGAAGCCCGCCGAATTCTGTGACATTGTGTGTTGAATGGCGGAACTCAACGCCGTGCTTCACCTCGTTACCAGAGCGAAAATATTAAAATATTAAATTTAAACGAAAAGGAATCGAATCACAATCATTACGTCTACAGTCACTTACTTACTTTTATTTAAAATCACGCTTCACGCTCCATCCCGCATACAACAGAGTAGGCAGAGAAAACCTACTGTTAAGACACCTCGATACCACTTTCCGCCGAATTCTGGAGGCATTCGTGTTGAGAAAAATACACAAACAGCAATTGGCACCAAGAAACTTAATAGGTCGAACTTGATCGAATTATGAAAAACATTAACTATGAAAAATATATCCACGCCAAAGAGCAGAGAAAATTACATGAAGAGAGTATTTGATCTCCGCATTCACCGTTTCTATTCTTGTAAATCAATATTTTTTAGGAAAAGGAGTATCTATCTATCCAGGTCTATCCATACCCTAATTGGAATATATAAAATTAATAGCAGAGATATGAGCGCGTCTTTTCATTCAAACATCAAAAACTCACTAAAACAAAAAGGTTTCGTTTCCTAATAAATGTACGTACATTCATTAGGAAACGAAATAACATTGATTTATATATTCTTCTGCCCCAGTTTACAAAGAATGGCAAAGCTTAACGCCGCGCTTTTTGCTGTCATCGGATCAAGGAAAAATAACGGTTACGATTGTGGGTTTAATTCCCCCTCGAGGAAACAGTTATAAATTTGGGGTTTACAGTTATAAATTTGTAGAATATAAACAAAATATAATTTCAGAACTAACTAATTAAACAGTTTTTCAATATTTAAGAGAACACAAACAGACGGACGGTTAAAACTAAAATATTTAATTTATTATACACAAACATAAGTAATTAAAGTAAGTTGCCCACTGATTACCATAAACGATGCGTACCGAGAACTCATTTCATTATTCATTTTGGAATACTTGAAACTTACCTTTTATGTGGAGCAGCATTGCAAGCCAGATGAGGATCGATGGCACCAAGTTATATAACACTCATTAAAATATATTGTTTAAATATTATCTTTTTGTGATTTTTTTTAGGTTCACACTGTATCCTGGCTATGCTTACCCTAGGCAGAGAGATAATAATGTTAAAACTCTCCGTTTCCCAGTTTCCGCCTAATTTTCAATACGAAGGCGAAGCAAGTCGCGTTTCCAGTCAGACGCCGTGTCGCTGAGACAGACGGCCGCAATTTTTTTATATCCTTTCATTTGACATTTTTTTAGAAAGGAAGGTATAAAACAGAATTTTTATTAATGGATCACTTTGCTTAGTTTTTGAAGAGAAATAATCTACCATTATAATATTAGTTTGAAGACATATTTTCTTTTTTTTATTATATAGATAAAAAAGTTCTTGAGAAAGACAGGCAGAAAGAACATAGTGTACACACACAAGATACTCCGTTTCCCACGCACCATCCAATTTTCGAGACTTTACGTGTTGATTAACGGAACTCAACACTGCGCTTTGTCCCTACCAGAACAATGAAATAAAAATAATAACTCATCCCGAGTGAGAATCGAACCCACAACCGACATGCTTACAGTCATACACTGTGCCACTGCCTCTATTTAAAATATATGTTGGCGTGTGTGAAAACATCTACAAATCTGAAATAAAAAAGAAAAAGGTATTAAATAATACAAATATTTTGTTTATGAATATAATTTTATTAACAATATTACTTTAATGACTGTACTGTATTTCGATATCATATTTACAATTTATGATCATTTATTTTACATTTTTACAAATCTCTTCCGAGCTAAGCCTAGTCTATACATACGCGTCTTTCCTCTATACACAAATTATGGAAAGACGAACATTTTTTTTATGTATATAAAACAATAGTCGGGTTTTCGCCGCAGCTAATAAATATTGTAAAAGTGCTGTAAGAGACTACTATTTATAAAATATGGTTGAAGATTTAGAAAAAAATATTTTTTTATATATGCATCGGTAATATATTGTTTGATACGTTGAGTAATATTTGATAGAAATATAAAGAATATAAACGAAGAAAAGAAAACAGTTACACGCTTTTTACCGCACAACAGAGAATTTATTGTTAAGATATTCCGTTTCCCACAATTGGGCATATTTTAGAGACATTGCGGTGGGAACTTAATCCTTTATCTTTTTAGCAGTGCGAGGAAATGAAAATTATATATTCCCTCGAGTGGAAATCGAACCTACAACCGTCACGTTTACATTCAGACGATGATCTCGACGGCTTTAATGACATTGGATAATGGTAAAATATAAATAATAAATATCTAAGATACATAATTAAAGAATAGTAGATTTATAATGATATAATATAACAGCTATTGTCACAAATCATGTATAATACAAGAATATATTATTCTGTAAGCGTTTCAAAAATAATAAAGTAACTTTCAAAAACAAAATAAAAAAAACAGGTGATTATGAGTTATGGCTACAAAATATTAAAAAATATATATCATCCTTTTTCTATTACAATCTATTGAAAATGATATTATAATTGTTAATATCATGAGGCCAGTCGTGGCGCAGAGGCACAAAGTGTGACTGTAAAATCGACTAGTTGTGGGTTCAATCCCCACTCGAGGAAATGAAATATTTATTTAAATTTATATTTTCATTTCTTCGCTCTGTCAGTAACTTATACGTAGTACTTTTAAATAGTAAAAAATATACTATTGTTTGTTTATACGTTATTAATTATAAATTGTTATAAATGAAAACTATAGATATCACCTGATGCCATTTAAAAGAAAAATCTATTGATACAAATATTGTAAAGATACAGAGCTTTTTTAGTTTTGACATGCTAGTCTTAGGATCTATTGGATCTTGAGATCAATTGAAAATATCTTGAAGTGTTGCATATTTCAATTGTTGAGGGAACCTTGAGTTAAGACACTCTATTTTATATGTTTTCTGCCAAATCTTCGAGACATTGTGTTCTGTAGCGGTACTCAACGCCGCGCTTTATATACCATAGCCTCGTAATAATACATATATAACACAACTATTTCAAATTGTGCCAATTTATAACAGAATATATGTTTTATACAATAAATAGTGAAAATAAAATCTAACGATACGTAAATTAACTAAATTAACTTATTTAATTTAAATTCTCGAATTGGATTCAAGCTTCAGCTTTTAGAATATTTCTGACATGTCGTGATGCACGCCTTTAAATAAACATAATTTAATTTGTAAATCAATTATGGAAGTTTAGTTAACGAATTAATAAATTATTATTTAAATACAAAACAATTGACAAAAGGCTCATCATTGTAAGAGCTGGTGGGATTTATTAGATTATGCTGATTATACGTTTTATTTATCATTCATTATGTTACCCGTGAATTATAAACTCCTTAATAGGTTCGTCGTCAAAAGATAATAATTTTCTATAATTGATGAACTATTATAGACGATTATAGAAATTGCGGTACATATATATACATTTACATCATTGCAACGTCAGAAGAACCACTGTGACGCATTTTAATATATTTTATTGTGTAGGTACAATTGATTATGATTATCCATTATATGTGTGATGGGTATAAATCAGGGACCCATTCATATTGACATAAATATGCTATATTTTCCGCATATATCGCGGTAGCAATATAGTTTAGGATTAAAGCGGCGTTGAGATCTGCCACTCAACACGCAATGCCTCCAGAATTCGGCAGAAAGTGGGGTACGGGAATGTCTTAACACTAGGTTCCCTCTGCCTACCCTGCTGTGTGCGGGATACAGCGTGAAGCTGATTTTTTTTTATTAAAAGACTTCGTTTACGATTCAAGTACCAGTTAGCGGTATGCTGTGTAACTACAATTTATATGCATACGTATATAAATCACTCGTCTCTACGTTAACAAAAAGGTGAATTCCAAGGCTCAACAAAAATATCTCCAGAATTCGACGGAAAGTGAGCAACGAAAGTGTCTTAATTGGTACGAAGTGACTGAACTAGGTTCCCCGGTTCCATCTCCTGACCCTGCAATGTAGAGGAAACAGCGTGAAGCTAAAAAAAGATGCCTTGTTCTTCACTTCGCTCAAACTCCATACATTACGTAATGTGTGGCGGAACTTAACGCCACGCTTTGTATTTTCCGATCGGAGAAACGAAAATAATTCATTCCCCCCGAATGGAAATCGAACCGGACAACCATCGCGCTTCACATGATTAAATTCAGAACTTATCATAACCACGGTGGCCTCAAACTTTCCTTTTAAATAAACTTTTAAACAAACGAGATGCAAAATAATTAAAAATATATTCATAGAATTAATCCTATTGTTTCTATTTCTATTATTGTTTAATGAGGCTTATTGTTTCATCAAATTTACCTATTAAAGTAGTTAAATTATCTTTCAGCTGCAAATTTTATTATTAGACACGAATGACATTAAAAAATAAATTAGCTTCACAATTAGGCAGAGGGAACCTAATTTTAAGACACACCGTTTCCCACTTTCCACTAAGTTTTGTAGGCATTGCGTATTGAGTCGCGGAACTCAACGCCGCGCTTTGCCTCGACATGAAATGAAAATATAAATGTAAGTAAATATTTTATCTCCACGAGTGAGAACCGAAGCCACAACCAGTCGATTTTACAGTCACACTTTGTGCCCCTGCGCCACGACTGGCCTCACACGAACGATGTATTATTAATTATTATATGTTTTATATAGGTACATATATATATATATATATATATATATATATACTTTAGTATTATTTTATTACAATATAGCCACACATTTTACCTAAATTGTCAAGTATAACACTGAATTTAGTTAATCTAAGACAAAATAAAAATATTTTATACTTATGTATGTGTAATAAGAGGGCATCGTTAACACGACGGTTGTGGGTTCGATTGCCACTTGGGGGAATGACAACAAAATACTTCATAATTTCATTTCTTGGCTCTGGTAACAAGGCCAAGTGCAAGCGCGGCATTGGGTTCCGCCACTCAACACATAATGCTTCGAGAATTCAGCGGAATGGGAACGGAGTATAAGTCTCCAGGTTTCCTCTACTTCCCTAATTGCTGCTTGTGCTGGATATTTTTGTACTAGTTATAGCTTATCGTGATTCATACAACCAATAGAGTAATTAAAGCATTGTTTACGACATGATACGTTTTGTATTACACAGCCATTTATTTCTAGCGTGATGAGGAATAATAAATCTTGACAATTTTTAAATGCGTGGTATTGTATACAAGATCTTAGAAGGTATCAGACTGTAATAATTTATGCTTACCGTTTATAGTAATACAATTGTATAATAACGCGGCGTATATTCTGATAATGGCGGAATTCAACGTCGCATTTCCTGAGGTGCGGCGTTGAATTCTGCCATTCAACACGCAATGCGTTCAAAGTACGATAAAAAGTAGTAGAAGTAGAAAACGAAAGTGTCTTATTGGGAATGGATTGTCTTAACACTAGATTCCCCCTGCTTTACCCTGATGTGTGCGTGATACAGAGTGAAGCTAAAAGAATGTATTCCTATGTTTAGAACGTAAAAGTTTTCCCATTCAATATTAAAGTACATTTGTATGCAATTTAAGCAACCGGCAAAATGCAAAATACACAGTTAAATATTTAGGAATGTAGAATAATAAAAAAATACGTTTCAATTACCAAGGACCTATACATTAATATAAATATTTTTTTTCGATCCGACCCAAACATAAGGCAGTTATCGTTGTCAATATAACAAGATATGGATTATTTATTATCAAAGATTCTTGTATTCAAAGAACCGCGTTTTATGCGTGAGATTTTCTTTATAAATTCTAAATTAGAAAGAAAATTTGCATGCATCATGGCCTCGTGGAACACTGGATAACTGTAAACACGAAGATTGCGGGCTTACCTCCAACTCAGAGCAAAAAAAGGAATTGTTATAAATAAATTATAACTAAGCGTGGCGCATGTCCGACTGAAAAGCGGAGAACTTGACCTACCTGTGTACCATATGCAAATTGTTATTATTAAACGGAACCTGGGAACCTAGTGTTAAGACACTCCGTTCCGTGTGTTCAGTGGCGCAACTCATGAATGCCTATGCAGTATGAATTTCCTTTTTATACTGTTACCTACTATGAATTAGATTATTTGCATTCACATACGTATTAATCAGTTATTCTTCAACACCATGAACACCTTCAATCACGAGCCGCGCGATTTTTGTCTTTTTGTTGCCATATTTTGTCTCAGAGAAAAGCGAGAGTTTGTTCTATGGAATTGTTAGTAACTGTAACATGCTAAAAAAATAAAATAATTTTAAAATTCTCAAAGAATATGGAATAATTCATGGAAAACGGGACCTGAGCGTCTGTGCCGCTTGGAACATCTGAATTTTGTACTAAAAATCGGGACGTCCCATCAAAATTAGCGATCATTTACCACTTATAAACATAAATGAATAATAGAAGACACAATCTTACTAGTGAACTAGTGGACTTTCTTCCATATGAAATAATATTACATTTTTAACGTTTACCAAAATAATAAATAATGCTTCTGTACCTATTATAACAATAAATTAATGGATACTGGACTAATTATAGGATGTTAATTTAGAAAAAAACAATTAAACTTAGTGGTCTGTTATTAAAACTTATCGCTTTACGTAGTGCATTCTGATAGTTTTCGTGTATATTTGCAATTATATGCGAGTATCGTGTTTTTTATGTTGCATATGAATAAACAGAACAAAACAACTATAAATATTCATTAAAACAGTATTTGTTAGGACATCCATAAAACTCACATAAAATTGAACTATTTCCTATAATGGACCGTCTACGCCACACGGCGTATGTACGTATTCCACTACCGTCTACGATGAAGATATTTTTTTAATTTCCCTTTATTGAAGCATAATTCAATAATTAAACGGTTATTAGACGTTATAACTTTACCAGGTTTGTAACTACGTTTTGAGCTTTTATGGAATGCCCATAACACCGGGTGTATACCTATTTGAATTGGATGAATAATATGTACATTTGATCGCAAATAACTTCTGCCTAATATGTCAACTTCTTTTTTATTGTTGATGTAAACATTATTAGTAAACATTATTCATATAAACCTACATTCAAAAAAATATAAGGTTACTATGTCATTGAAACGTATAAAGTATTTTTATGTATCAATTGTCTCTATATCAATCAGAAGTTAGAGAAAGTATATACTCGTATGTTAAAATTCTTCATAATAGATAATATAATATAATGAAGCCTTATTTTTAATATACTTAGGTGCCTAATTACTTGAAACAAAGTTTTATTAAGAGCTCCACGAACATAACCAAAACATAAACTAGGAGTCCTCTAGGACATCTATAAAAAGTATAATCAAACGTTAAAACACTCTATTTCCCATTTTCCGCCCAATTTTGGGGGAAGCAGAGAATAAGTAAATGAATTTCATTAAAATATTATCATTTCCTTAAGTGGAAAAAGATTCCAGCACTATCGGCTATAGACGGCCTCGTATCTATCTATACCTACAGCATATATTAAACGGCTATTTTATTACGCGTAAAGTCAACCAGTCGATGAGACAAAGGCAATACACTTGCACTCTACATGATCTCATAGCATTTTATTGAAGGACTTCGTGGGAATATATTTCTTTGAATGTTAAGAAGCCACAAAGAAATTTTGCTACAATAATTGCAATAAGTTATATTTTGCTACAATAATTGTAAAAAGTTATATTTTTTCTTAGTTTCAAGCTATATCCCGCAAATAGCCAGGTGGAAACCTGATGTTAAGACACTCCATTATGACATTTCGGTTTCGAAGATTTCGCCGAATTTTAAAGGTATTGTGTATTGAGCGGCGGAGCTCAACGCCGAGCTTTTGCCTCCGCTCTGGTAACGACCAAAAAAAGAAACCAAAATATTAAATATATATTTCATTTCCTAGGGTGGAAATCGAACCCACAACTTGTCCTTCGGCAAGACTGGCCGGAATAAGTTAATAAAAACAAATAAACCGTTTAATTCGAATTGAAAAACTACTAAACCGATTTTGGTGAAAATTATCCCGAAGTTGAATATAACTGCATGGTCATAACCGTATTCGATAAGTACAAGGTTCATTTACTTTGAGTTATATTTCTTACAAGAATCATCCTAAAAAAAAATTTAATACGGAAACGGTGGAAAACTACGATAGTATCTAATACACAGATAATAATGCTATAATTATAAACTGAGCATGTATACCGTTTAAAAAAAAGTATAATAATATCTTGAAGTGTATTGAAACGTGGAGAAGGAAAACAAGTTGAAAAATTATAAAAATGATTCTATTATACGGCTATAATGACCTATTATTGCTAATTGATACTGTTATTAACTGCAACCTAGCTCATGTAAATTTATGTAGATAGAGCAAGGGATTTAAAATCGTGATTTATTTCATATTATGTTCACGTATAAGTATAGCTCTCTGTAATCCCTACACTCTCTGTCTTCTCTATCATGTCGTGTTTTGAATGTGGACATAATTTCAAAATTTGTAAATGGAATAATTACATTCAATTAGGTACAAGCATTTATAAGCGTTCTACTAGTAGTAGCGTACTACTATTCTTTGTTTGTCGAAAAAAAAAACGATTCAATTTAATAATATCAAATATACAGAGCCTTGAGTACCTATTAATTTGGTTCGCATTTCTTATATTATAAAGCTGAATGATGCGCTAAGTGATTCGTTTAGCTGCAAAATGTTTT
The DNA here is from genome assembly GCA_013421005.1 of Heliconius erato x Heliconius himera. NCBI lineage: Eukaryota > Metazoa > Arthropoda > Insecta > Lepidoptera > Nymphalidae > Heliconius > Heliconius erato x Heliconius himera. The sequence goes on from JAATLQ010001968.1 coordinate 88,663, forward strand.
GTTTACATTCACATAGCGAGACAGACCTTTCTTTATGTTAATAAGTCATTAATATTAATAGAAAAGTGGTTTGAAATCAACAGTATTTCCAAGTTTATACATGTAGGGTTCAAAGCAATTTTATCAGTATGAGTCCAATATAAGATAGTAGTTTTTGTGGTAAAGAGAGTCAACTCACATATTACAAATTTCGAGACAATGAAAAATAAATTGAAATAGTTAAAAAAATATCTCTACAATTTATTTTACGTGTAATATGTAACTTACAAGATTAAAAAGACCTTACAGGAGAGAGAAAAGTAGATAGAACGATGAGTCGGTGATGACATTGTAGAAAATACGGGAAGTAGTCAGAACGGCAGATGATGGAGAAGATCTTCATTCAAAACAGAGTTCACATCCAAGAACTTATTATTTACTTAACTAAGTGTACTAACACTAGCATAGAATAAAACATTAGCATAAGGCTAGCATCAATTTAAATGTAAATATCTATTTATATATTATAAATCACACTTTAATAAAAATTTTAGCTAAAATTATATTTTTTCCAAACCATCCCAGTTTATTATTTTTATCTCGAATTTGCTTAATCGAAATAATCTCAAAATGTGTAATATCCGGGTTGACTCTCTTCACCGTTAAAGCGACGATAGGTTAGTTATTGTGATAGGATCAGCTACTGGAGCTACTGGAGCGGGACCAAGCAGTTGTATTATTCAGGACATGGCTCGGTGCAATTAATAAAAGGTTGATTACACCGCTACAATGTTGTTAGTACAATAGTTCTCGTTATTCACAATTTACTTTGTATTGACTTTGTATTAGAACGAACGCATTTATTCCAATTTGGTTGTATTTACGATTTTTATAGCAATATTTATATTTGTGTAACATATAGGTATGTACCTATATATATGTACATTTATGGAAAATACAAAACAATCCAAGGTCACCTCAATGAGGATTGTAAGTAAACACCGCCACTAACAACCCCGAATAACCCCAGAGGACCTACAGGTGCGTTGACGTTTGTAATAAATATATATATGTAACTTTTAATGATTTTTAATATTTTAAAATGTCTCAAATAAATTTTTAGTACATTGTGTACTCTCTTTAATCCATAAACGGGCATTCAAAATTTCTTTATAAGAATAACTAAATTTAAAAAAAATTAAATCAGCTTCACGGTTAATCTTGCGCACAGCAGGGTAGGCAGAGGGAACCTACTGTTAAGACACTCCGTTCCCCTCTTTCCGCTGAATTCTGGAGGCATTCATTGCTGAGTGGTGGAACTCAACGCCGCGCTTTGCCTCGATACCAGAGCGAAGAAATGGAAATATAAATTAAAATAAATATTTTATTTCCTCGGGTTCCCAAATTAGCACAGGGGTCGAGAACGGGTTAAAAAGATTAATAAAGCAAGTCGAATTATTTTTTATAATACAGTAATTACAATATAAAGGAAATGTATAACAATATATAAAATATGTGATATATAAATGCACAATAGTAAATATTAAATAAAGTGAAGTAGAGCGGAGGTAGAGCAAGTGTAACTAGTACTGACGGCGTCTATATTCTCTTTAGGCCTATTTATTCTAACCGCTTATAAATTTTAATCTCTTACAGCACTATCCAAAAGAACAATTTATATTTTTGTATAATAAATTAAACAGCATCATTTAAGACTAAAGTTGCAACTACAATCGAAGGAATACGTCAGGTACCTTCTATATATCAATAATATAAAATTTTATACCACGAACATAACTATCTACAAATATTATATTACAAGTAAAATTGATATGATAAATAAATTCCTTTTAATTCAAATCGATAGCATAAAATTTGAGTAAATGCGTCCAGAAGGCATACAACAGAATCTTATCTAAGATAAATAATCGATATATTTAATAAATACTCTCTTTGCGTGTCTGAGATAATGTCAAGTAACGTAAAATCTAAATGAACCCTGTCACATCCTTATACATCGCGAGAAGCAACTAAACTGAACGTCGACAGTCAAGAGGTGGCCCGAGAGCTTCACTAAGTAGTACATACCTGATGCAATATGCAGCAATGCCGATTTAACTTCAAGCACTCGTTCAACACTCAACGACAAAAACCTAATAACTTTAGATCGCCTTATCACATCACGGACTGCTCGCCCGTGACCCGCTACTGGCGTCGTCAACCGTCCGTCGGCAGTCATCGTATCACCGATATATTTACACTATCAGTCTGCGAGTGCTACTCCTCGTCCACGTTGATCTCTGAGTCGGCAGAGTCCTCGTCGTAGGTGGAGGAGGAGGCGAACCCTCGGCCGAGCACGGCGGAGCGGTTCTTAGCGGCGGCTGCTCTGTCCCGCTGCCGCCGGTTCTTGAACCAGTTGCCGACCTGCGTCGGCGTCAGACCCGTCGCCGCGGCCAATTCCCGCTTCTTCGTCGGGTTCGGGTAAGGGTCTTGTAGGTACCATTCCCTCAGGAGCGACCTCGTCCTCTCCTTGAAACAGTGTGTCTTTTGTTCGCCGTCCCAGATTGTTCGCGGCAGGGGAAACTTCTTCCGCACACGATATTTGTCGACCGGACCGAGAGGGCGGCCGCGGAGGCGCTCGGCCTCCTGATAGTGCGCCTCCAGCCATAAGGCTTGTAGTTTCGCATGACTGGACCTCTGGAACCGATGTCGTTCGAGGATCGAGTAGAGCTCTCGGTGGCGGCCGGCGTGGAAGGCCACCACGGCCCGCGCTCGCAGGACAGCTTCGCAGCGCTCCAGCTCGGCCACATTGGGGTGCGCCACGGGCAGCGACCAGAGGAAGCGCGCCAGGCGCTCCACGTCGCCGCTCTCCTCGAGCGTCTCGCAGACGGTGGCGACCTGCGCGGCGCTGAAGGAGAGCGTGGGCAGCGGCAGCAGCGGCGTCGGCGCGGCCAGCTCGATGGCCGCCAGCGAGAGCGGCGCGGGCGGGTCGGCGCAGGCTGCGGGCTCGGCGGCGCGCTCGGCCGCGGGCCCGCGCGCGTGCAGCGCCGCCGTCGTGGACTCGTCCCAGGAGCCGCGCATCGGTGCGAGTGTGCGCGCCGGAGTCGCGCGCCGTGTGAGCCGGCGACGCGGCGGCGGCGCGCTGCGAGCGGGGCGTAGTCGCGCCGCGCCCGATTGGCTATCGGTTACCGCGCGCGCCCCCCTCGACCCCCCCGCGGGGCGGCGCGGGGCGCGGGGGGGCGCGGCGGGCGGCCAATCGCGCGCGCTCCGCCCGGGGGCCGGATAGCTTTCAACCGCCGCGACGCGTATCCGGCGGGCGCGTTTAACGAGGGCGGCGGGACGCGGCCCCCCCGCGCCGCCATGATCCGTCACGCACACCGCCCCCCACCGGCCCCCGTCCCCCCTCCGGGCCCCCCGCCGCGCACCCCGCCCGGCGCGCTGCGATCCCGCGACGCACACGTTTCGATAGATTACCTGTGAGCCTGCAATTAATAGCCTCCATATATTCATCCGGGTGGATTACGAGCTTTTATTTGCCCGATGTGCTGCTGCCGGTCGATACATTAGTAACTTTATCGTTGAATCCGCTTTGCATTCCTGTCTACTTCATTAAGTCCAGCTGATTATTAAAAAGGCTTCTAATTGTTCTACAATAATTACATTTCTTTCCTAAGACAGATAATATCAATATTGACATTTAGAGTCATCGTGCAGTTGTGCAGTAATTTATGTCAACAGGAATAGTATGCGGTATTAAGTGACTAACAAACAATATATTATACTGTTGATGGTGACAATCCTTTCATTGAAATTACATATTATAGTTAAAAATTCATACTAAATATCAAGACCACCTTTCTATACTGTTAAAAATGTTCTGAGAAGCTTATTTCGAAATGTAGAGTCAATATGAGAAAACCAATAAATGACAAGTCCCAGGACGCTCGGGGCGAGCTACAGCGCGAGATTTCACCGTGGAAGCCTTTCCACAGTATTAAATTATTGAACGGCAAACCACACCCCGTAACTCACCCCCACCCACCCCCCGAGTGGAACAGATCACGAATGGATTTACTGCAAATATACAATTTCTATACTTTTTGCGAGGTTTAGGTCGCGATTGATGTTCTTATAATTGGTGGTTGGAGCCTCAGCGGTATTATTAAATGTAAATGAAAGTGGAAAAACATGAATTGATTTTTTTTTGTTTATAAGCGCTTATACTAATGTTTGTGGTACATAATAGGCAGGTGCTCTACCTATTTGTTGATTGATTATACTATATAGAGTAAGTAGGTTTTTGAAAACCAAAATAACATTAGTTTGATAATTATAAAATTATATGCGTTAGATGTACAATTTATCTCATCATGTCTTACCTATACAAGTGAACCTGAACGAACATAAGTTGTGGATTCAAATCCACCTCGGATTTTTTTCTAGTCTTTCAGCCAAGATGTAGATACATTTAAAAAAAAAAAGCCAGAGAGGCCAGTCGTGGCGCAGCGGCACAAGGTGTGACTGTAAAACCGACTGTTTGTGGCGTCGATCCCCACTCGAGGAGATGAAATATTGACTTAAATTTATGTTTCCATTTCTTCGCTCTGGTGTCGAGGTTAAGTGCGGCGTTGAGTTCTGCCACTCAACACGCGATGCCTCCGAAAATCGACAGAAAGTGAGTAACGAAGTGTCTTAACACTAGATACATTTAATTATATTTTATTTTAATACCTAGATGAAAAAAATGGTCACGATTTCGATTCCCGCGTAAAATTTTTAAGCTAAAAGCTGAATGGTGATATATTATTATATTATCAGATATTCTTCAGCTTTTTGGAGACTGTCTCCAGCTATCGCCGCTTAGCCGCTATCCTCGCACAATTTGAACTCGTCATATTGTATGTACATTGTAGATATACCTATTGATATAATTGGTTCTACTATTTGATATGCTAAGACCAAAGAAGAAGCTATGTATTTACATATATGTTTGTTTATATTATGATTTATTAATATTTTATAAACTTTTAGGTATGTAGGTAGATACATGTCTTTATATTGTATTCAGCTTTACGCTATATTCCGCATGTACCGGGGCAGAGGCAGGGAGCCTAGTATTACAAGAAATTTAATATTTTCAATTATTCGGCCTGGTGTTCAGGCAAAGCGCGGCGTTGAGTTCTGCTACTCAACACGCAATGCCTCTAGAATTCGGCAGAAATTGGGGAACGGAGTGTCTTAGCACTAGGTTCCCTCTGCCTACCTTGCTGTGTGCGGAATCCGAAAAAAAAGAACAAGTTACCTTCAACAATATTCTATGTTGTGTATTTATTTATTTTTATCTTCACGCTTCACGCAGCAGGGTAATCTGAGGGAACCTTGTGTTAAGAGGTTACACTGCAAATTTATTATTTATAAACTTTTATATTTACACTAATATTTTAAATAAATACTTATATAAACATTTCTACTTATATAAATATAGCAAGCGTTTTAAAGCCGCTTAAGAGACAATCGATTTGCAAATCTGCTTAACTGCTTCCTTGGAATTAATTTGACTCTACATACTACGACACAAGCTTCACAGCTTGTCGACTAAAATTACATACCTAACGATACTAAATCTATATCTGACTATAAACAATAACTTTACATATAATATAAATTTTATTTCATATTTTACCTATAATATTTTATACTTAATTGCTAATTCTATGACGCGGGTGTACGGAAAAGGATCCGACTATAAAAGCAATGGTATGATCCCCACTCGGGGGAATAGATTAGATAGAGACCGATCTTTTAGACAAAATGCGGTATTCTGTTCCGCCAACCAACCACAATGTTTCTCAATCGAGCAGAAAGTGAAAGACGTAGGCGCCTTGAAACTACAATTTTTCTGCCTACTATAAAAGCGTGAAGCTGAGAAAACAATGGCTGTCGTTGCGCAAGGGCACAAGCGTGCAACTGTATACGCGACGGTTGTGGGTTCTATTCCCACTCGGGGGTAATATTTAATATTTTTATTTCCTCGCTCTGGTAACGAGGTAAAGCTCGGCATCGAGTAACGTCACTCACCACAAACGGAAACGGAAGTATCTAAAGGAGAACGGAGTGTCTTAACACTAGGTGCCCAGGTTCCAGAGGGGACATATAGCAGATTAGGTAGAAGCCTACTCTACTATATGAGGGAAACAGCGGGAAGCCAAAGAAAAATAGTAAAAAAATAACCTATTCAAAAAATTGAGTTTAATTTTCATGTAATTTTTTTATACATTTTGTTTATTTGCAAAAAGTAAATTTCGGATTAAAATATTGCCAATTGCAGTAGTAAAAATCATTACCATTCGATGTTTAACTTTAAAATTTTATTAAACAACTTAGTTCAACCAATTTTGTTTTGGTATTTTGATGCTTCATTAACTATTTCTATTTTTTTTTATTTCTATTTGTATCTCTCTAGTATTTTCAATTTTTATCTGCGTTTTGGGAGGACTGTATGAGCCTTCCTACCATTTAATTTTTTTATTTCGAAAGCTGACAAAAATCTTTCCTGTCCTAGTGTCAAGACACTGTTCCCCACTTTCCACCGCATTTTCGAAGCTTTGCTTTGCCTTGTTACAAGACCGAAGAAATAAAAATATAAATAAATAATAATGCATTCCCTCCGAGTGAGAATCAAAACCACAACCGTCGCCTTTACAGTCACACGTTTGTTTGCCACTGCGCCACAATGCCCTCAATCGGTGATGACCTAATTTTGCAAAGAAAAACCAGAGCGAGCTCCTAGTTTATTTTGTATTAAGTATTATAATATATTTTTTTTTACTTCCCTCCATAACGCTGTGGACTACGCGAGTTTTTACAACATGCGGGTGCGCAAACAGCTGTTGTCAGCAAAACATATATAGAATACAGAATGATATTTCAAATGTTCTTAGAACAGTTTTTAATATGAATATTTTTACATGTAAAAACGACATCATTTTTTATTATTATTTGTTAGTTTGAATCTGTTGTAAGTAAGGCTTAATTTACATAAGAGTAAAGGTCAGGTTCATCTTTATAAGGTTTTTTTTAATTATTTGTTTACAATAATAGTTTTCACGAATGAACGTAAAAAAATATCGTCGATTTATGATCTCAAGGTTTATTGAGACAAAGCCATATGCAATTGAAATTGAAATTGTCAAAAAAAAAATTTTACATTTTTAAAGCGTTCTTAAAATACTTTCTTTTCCAAGTGTGGATTGACACTTTACTAAAAATATTTAATAAATAGCATTCTCTCTTGCCACACGATAATTCTGAGTAATTATCTTTGAGTAGCGAAGTAGAAGTTTGTAAAAATCTCCCTACAGATATGCTAACACTATATGTAACAAGCGTATAAAAATTTCGACGTAGCTGATGAGAACGTATGGTCAGTCAGAGCGCCTGGTCGGTTTCCAGGAGGCGCGGGATCGAGTCCCGCTACGTTCAAATTTTAATACGTTTTCTAAATAAGTATTTTTCTTTCCTAAGTGTGGAATAACAAATGTTTAAAAGAAATTTGGTATTGTTTTCTTTGTATTTCTCTTCTCTATGTACACAAAGTACCTATAGTATGGAGAACAAATTCTAAATAAATCTAATTGCACAAATGATCAAGAAAGTAAATATAAAAGAATATGAGTAAGACATGTGGTGATTCTTTACTATAATGTACCTACCTACCTATTTTTAAATCTTCTTATTAACATTTGTAGTCAGCATAAAAAAAAGACAAATAAAACGGGATGTTTCCTTTTATATCTTCAACAATACAGTAGTCCGTGGTCACAGGCGATTATTTATCTTGATAAACGACACTAGATGTCATAACTTTCATTAGGTAAGTATAATATAATCATACTAATATTATAAATGATAAAGTTTGTGAGGATTGATGTTCGTTCCAGTTTCACCAAAAACTACGGAACATTTATTATATTAGTATAGCTTATACACCAGAATAATACATGGACTGCATGTGAAGATTTTGTATATAATATTATATTTTGTATATAGATTTTGAATATAATATTACAATTTTATATATTAGTGAGCAAAGGCGCCTTTGGCCTGCTTGTTGTATAATATATTTATAATCATTTCTGTTAACGCGACAGATTGGGGGTTTGATTTCCACTCTAGGAATTGAAATATTTTATATTATAATTTTTTTCACTCTGGTTTCGAACCAAAGTTTGACGTTGGCTTCCGCCCACTCAACACGCAATGCCTCGACGGAAAATGGAGAACGAAGTGTTCTAACACTAGGTTTCCTCTGCTTAACCTGCTATCTGCGGGAGACAGCGTGAAGCTAAAAAAATGAAAACGAGAGAGAGATATAAGACACTTAAGTACACACTTCACGAAGTACCGAAATCATTAAATAGAATGCATCATTATTAATTCATAGGCAAAAGTTCGCCCCCTTGAGCGCGTAAGCGTGAACAAAGTTATAATTGAAAAGTTTTAAATACAATATTGACTGAAGAGAGTCATGTATTAGGATCTCCGTAAAATATAAATATGTTTTTTCTTTTTTTTTATTATTTCTTGAGACAAGGAGTACAAATTAAAATGCTGGGTGTAAGTGTTCTGTTTTTCACGTATAGGTACATAACGAAAATCGTATCTATAGTTGTAATGTGTACGTATTTATTTATGAACATGTTACTTTTGTTTTTTATAAAGTTATATAGAGGCCGTCAAGGTGCAGGGGCACAATAGTGTGACTATAAAGCGACGGTTGTGGCTTCGATCCTCACTTGAGTAAATTATTATTTATTAATATTTTCATTTTCGGCACCAAGGCAAAAAGCCCGGCGTTGAGTTCCGCTACACAACACGCACTCCCTCGAAAAAGTTGATGCTGCCTGCCTGCTATATGCGGTATGCGGCGTGAAACAGATTTTACGAATTATACAAAATAAAAATTTATTCGTAGCTAGAAAGAAACAGAACTAATGGTTACAATTCTAATTCCCATCTGTGAATCAATTGTGTTTAAAAAAAAAACATATTTTTTCATGTAATTATTAACATTTTTATTAAGGCCATCGAGGCGTAGCGGTATAGTGACTAGCTGAAAACGCAACAGTTGTAGATTCGATTCTAACTCGAGGGTTCTAATTATTCTCGTTCTGCTAACAAGACGACGCAGGGCGTTGAATTCCGCCAATCGATACGTAATGAATCGAAAATGAAACTAAAAGTGGAGTGTCCTAACACTAGATTCTTTGTATCTATAGCAAGGTTACTATTTGCGGGATACAGCGTGAAGCCAAAAAATACAACATAATTACATGTCGCCTATAGTTAGATCTAACCAAACTGCGATATAAGCGATATAATATTGTAGAGCATATTATTACACTCATATATAACTATGTGGCTACTGTAACTCCGTACTGTATTCCTGTTCGTATAAAGCCTTCTGATCCCGCGGGTGGGATCGATAAGGGGGGTGTCTTTGTTTAGAAATAAAATCTTAGGGGGTGCGGTCCCGACATGATTTATAACGTATATTTGCTATTGTTACGATGATAAATCCGACGTGTTTCCTTTTAATGTGTATTTTGTTTGTACGAACTAAGTTGGAATAGATTGAATGATTGAAGGTTCTGGACATTTTGTTTTTTTTTTATATTTATTTTCTTGTATTATACAAGAGTGGGGAAGAGAGTGTCTTAACACAAAGTTCTCTATGCCTACCCTGCTGTGTTCGGGATACAGCGCGAAGCTGATTTATTGTACAAGACAGTATGCACAGAAATTAAAACAAAGCTGCTTCGCACGCTTTCCCGCATAACTGGATAGGCAAAGAGAACCTACTCTGCAGACACTTTGTCCACCACTTTCCCAAATTTACTACGTTCGTGCTATATGGCAGAATTCAACGCTGCGGTTTGTCCTTCTAGAGCAGGAAAATAAAAAAAAAAAATTTGTAAAAACAAAAACCCCGACTGCATCAAACTTAAAAGAAAATAAACAAGCCCAATAGTTTATTAGGATTAACTGTCGGGACCTCTTTAAATTATGCGAGGTTACTGGTAGAGATTTTATTGATTGAAGAATTACTTATAGGTCCCGACTGTTAATCCTAATGAACTATTGGGCTTGTTTATTTTCTTTTAAGTTTGATGCAGTCGGGGTTTTTGTTTTTACAAATAATCTTTATTTTTCATTTTTTTGTTAGAATTTATTATGGTAATGATAATCATGATATACCTTTTTGAAATCCTGAAATTGTGCTCTTGAGTTTGATACCCATATTGTAGTATTCGAACCAAAATTTTTTTTTTTCACCAAGTCCAATGGCGTACCACAGCTGCCATGATTATTTTTTATTAACGTCACCTATCTAAGAACACTTGGGCTGCTAATACAAATCTAACGATACCTCAAATATGTAAATCCGTTCAGCGGTTCTGGAGATACGAGGTAATAAAGAATATTACATACATACAAGATACGCGCGAAAAACATAACCCTTCCTTAGCAGTCGGGAATAAATGATTCTCTTTTGAGAAAATCGAACCCACAAGCATCCTGTTCACGGTGAGGTGTTATCCCACTGAGTCACGATCACGTCTATTTAATGATCGAAGTATAAAATGTAGTTTTAACAGCAAATTATTAATTGAATTTTAATTTTTTTCGGACTGGAAATAGTAATATTTTAATCTAATCAATGCCATAATTATAGAATAATAATTATAAATGTTTTGTATAAATATTAGAATTATTAAAAAAGACAAGTTTTTCAAACTCTTCGTAAATAAATTAAAAATGTAAATAAGGTACAGCCGATTAGGTACACACTTATCTGCAAATAATTTAAGATAATTACATTTGACCGATTTTTTTATTTATTATGAAAGTATTACTCGATTATAGGATTATTTTTAATAATAATTTTGGATATTTAATATTTATATATTACCTGTATATTAAAGAATCTCTGGGGTACCTCCAAATTAGGTATATTATATTAATTGGATGTATATGTTTTGTTCACCTACTATATAATATTTTTAAAATGTATAGAATAGAGGAAATGATCATATAATAGAAAAAAATATAATTCAATATTTTTATATCAACCATTCCCATCGATTATGCTATATCTTCCTACTTTCAAAAATATTAAGTTTGTTTAGAATAATCGTAATCAATCAATATAATATTAAGTAATTATGTATACATTTTTGTAGAAAAAAAATGATTCCCTTACACGAATTACACAAGAACTTGTTTCAATTAATTACCTTTTCAAGGTTTTTTCTTATTGTCACAGTATTGGCGCCAACTTGATTGTGAAGAATGCGTATTCGCGACATTACTCTCTTTAGCCATTTTAATTTTTAATATAAATCAGCTTCACGCTGTATCCCGCACACAGCAGGGTAGGCAGAGGGAACCTAGTGTTAAGACACTCCGTTCCCCACTTTCTGCCAAATTCTGGAGGCATTGCGTGTTGAGTGGCAGAACTCAACGCCGCGCTTAACCTCGACACCAGAGCGAAGAAATGGAAATATAAATTTAAGTAAATATTTCATCTCCTCGAGTGGGGATCGAACCCACAACCAGTCATTTTATAGTCACACCTCGTGCCGCTGCGCCACGACCGGCCTCAATTAATAATTTTTAATATGTTACATACATTTAGGTAAATGAAAAAACAGTGGAAACAATTATATATATTAAGAGACAAAAAGAAATTGTATTATTCATCATAACATCAAAATGAAATTCAGTGTAATTATTTGTTTTTATAGATATATTATTAGGTATAGGTATTCTTAAATTTATAAATCATCATACATATATATAATGTATTTATACTATTGTAAACTATTATTTACTAATATTTTATTACGGAACTATAATAATATTTTATTACTATAATAATATTAATAATAATACTATAATAATATTTTATTATGGAGCATTTTTGTAAAAACAACTTGAAATAAGATATTTTTATTACATACTTTATAGCCTTCGTTTTGGTCGAATGATAAGTAGTTATAATCATGTGAAGCAAAAATATTGTTTTACAACCTTAAAATAAAATAAATTGAATAAAACATTTTATTAAATTAAAACTCACATATCTAACTTAATATATTTAAATTTATCCCAGTAAGCAAGTTATTGCACAGAAAAGGGAGATTCCCTTCAATTATTTTATTGCCATTACTCATTCACTTACATAAGCGAATGAACGAATGATTGCTCATTGTATAAAATAAATTAAAAAAAAACTATGTTTTATTAGCTGCAATAATTGGATAGTAGCCATGTCACTAGTAACTTCACTGGAACTTAATGTAAATAAAAAAAAACTTAATGTAAATGTTCTAATGTATACGTTAGAATGGTTGTAATTTCGAGTAGGTTAGTTTATTTTCATTTATAATGGAGCCGGATCACTTGTCCGGTCACCCTGATCCTGGAGGTAGTAATAAAACGTAGTAATAAAACACCCACCAAATACTTGCCTTTACAAAAGGAAAGTAGTTGGTGGGTGTTTTTCTAAAGTTGCATATCTCAATGTTCTTCTTCTGGTGCTCAGACAGAAGATGCAACAGCTGAGCATTTCGCCGAGGTTGACTCATTTCGTATGCAATTTTGCTAACCGGTAGAACGGTATCTGTTAAACATCTACTTGTTACTGTACCTTCTAGGCATATCTAGAAAGGACTTCCTCAGGATTCAGCAGAGAGTTATTCTAAAAATTGAAATTTTGTATGATAATGAATTCATTAACATTGCAGACAAAAGAATCGAAACCACAACCAGTCACATTATTCTTTCTGCCGACAGATTTCTGACTGATTTGTGGGCAAAATGTTACAGCCATCTTCTCATCCTCTATGCTTTATCTGAGCTAGCGAACCTTATGCCCTGCGGTAAACCACTTCATAATTGCTCAATAGCTTTTTTAAATTTATCTCTTTCTCATGCCTTGTCCTGCAGTCCATCTAATCCATTTTTCCGTATGCCTTATCAGGCCTTAGTATAACATAAATAACTCTGTCATCTCTCTTAGACTATTCTATGTATCTAATCTAAGCTAGATTTACGCTGTATCTCTAGCGCGGTAATCAGAGAAAATGGACGCCAAACGATACGGATCTTAAGGTCTTTAAATATTTTAAGGATTAGTGAAGAACTGTAGTCATGTTATCTAAACGATTTAAATGTTAGTTTGGTGTGGATTCCAGGGCATTCTGGAATCAGTGAGAATGAATCTACAGATTCTTGTGCAAAATAAGCCATCCAGTGTAGCACTTTAGATCACTTTTCTATTTCTGGGACTAAATTCTGGAAATATTATAAATATTATGATACTATACAACTCAATATCCCAAGGCCAGCTTGGATTTTTTCTCAAATAATTACTTAACGGGGGATTATATCAACTATTTATCTGGACCCGGGATGCATGTACGCCTGTGTACTTAGCCAAGATAGGAGTGAGAGAAGACTCACTGTGTAAATGTGGCCTGGACGATGGGGCATCCTTTTCTCCTTTTCTCCTTATTACGTTTTTTATAACATGTCCTTCCTCATGAAGTTTCCCTTCCTCTTAATGTATTTTATTATATAAATATATTAGATTTGACAATATTAAACTACAAATATATACCGTTATCATGTATATATCGTAAATATTGATTTTTATTTTATAGGGGTAGGCAGTATTTTAACTGGATGTCTTTTCGAGATGGATTCTCCTATTGTATAACATTATATTTTTTTTCAAACCGTTCAATCTCCTTGACGTGCTATCCTTATAACACCACATTGGCAAAATGATTAGTGCTCAATTGGCACGCTCGGAACGCTATAAACTAAGAACAAAACTGAACTTAATGTTCTGGGTGATTATAAATATGTATTTGTCTTGTTATATAGGTGATGGTCGCTGATCAACTAACTAAAAGTTGACATTTTCAGATTTTTGTATAATTTGTCTCTATTATGGAGAACACGTAAAGGAGAATAATTGGTAAAAATTACTCTTCTTCACGTGTTCTCCTTACAGCGTGACATTGGCGAAATGATTTTGTGCTCAACTGGCACGTTCGGAACGCCTTTATTAAATATTTAACTGAACTAAATATTCAGTGTGTTATAGGTGTTGATAGTATTTTAACTAGATCGTTTCCTACCTAGTGTTAAGACACTTCGTTCCAATTAAGACACTCCCGTTCCCCACTTTCCGCCAAATTCTGAAGGCATTATGTACAGAGTGGCGAAACTCAACGACCCGTTTTGCCTCGTTACCAGAGCGATGAAATGAGAACGTATCCTTTCCTTCTTTTTTTCCAGTCTTTTTTAGCAAGCATTCTCTTGCGTAATATTGTCTCTATTTTACCGTATAACGGAACATTAAACACTCCGTTTCCTACTTTCCGTCGAGTTCTAGAGGCATTGCGTGAGTGGCGGAACTCAACGCCGCGCTTTACCTCAAAACCAAAGCGAAGAAATGAAAATATAAATGTAAATAAATATTTTATCTCCTCGAGTGGGATCGAACCCACAACCAGTCGATTTTACAGTCACACTTTGTGCCCCTGCGCCACGACTGGCCTTCAATTTAGATGACATTGATGAAAAATAAAGTGTTCTTAATTGGCACGTCTAAAAGCTATAAAATATCAAATAGACACAAAACAAAACTTCACGGGTCTCTATTTCGTGCGTGTTCTTTAATAACAACAAGCATTGATATAATTGAATTGACCTAGTTACAAGTAAATAATATTCATTTATTCATTTAGAAAATTATATATAATGAACGGTATATGTTAATATTCAACATTTCTAATTTATTTGTGGGCTATTACTATTAATAAAGTAATTAAAACTATGTCTTCAATAATTATTATTAATGAAAAATCGTTACTATATTATTTAAACAACAAAAGCGACTTTTTTTATTATTATTATTTTTAATTGAACATCGGTAGGTATGTAAAAATTATCGTTAATTTTTTTCGCTTATAATCTAAAGCCTTTATTTCGTTTGTACTTAATTAATATTTGTTGGTTTGCTTGGGTCAAATTTTTCAATTTAAACCCACTTATTTTTTTCTACGGAGACGAAAATTAACATCTAGTTATCTCTATAACTATATTGTAAAATTTGATAATCTAGAGCTATTAGTTAGTTTTACTAAGAGACTGACGCAATTTCACCTCCAAGTAACAAGTTAATTAATAAAAGTACAGGATCAAAGAAAAAGGCATGAACGATTAAAGTCTACGTAAACGTATCGTAAATAATAAAAAATCCGTTTTATTGGATTTTTTTTTTAAATCTACTCTACTCAATATATAATTAAGCGGCTAAGAACTAATATATACTTTATAACACATTTTTATATTTGGAATGTGTTGACAACTAGAATATAAAAAATATGTACTTACATTTTATCTTCGTAATTAGGCTGTACAAGATTATTTAATTACGTTTCTTGGATCGTAGTCAAACTCTGTATTTTCAAAATTTTTGTACAAAGCTTGATATATTTAGGCATAATTTAAAATCTAAGGAACCTTGACATCTTGAGGAAGGATATGACTGACTTTCCAATAGTAACAGAAACTTTGTTTCAAAATGCAAAATACTCATAAAATTATAAAAAAATCTATTCCTTTTTAAATCTACTAAGAAAAATATATCGGTCAGTAGCCGACTAAATGGATCGACGTCAGTCGTGGTGCAGAAGCACAAGCGTGTGACTAAGAACGCAAGAGGTTGTGAGTTCGATTCCTACTCGAGGAAATTAAATTTTTACTTAAATTTATATTTTCATTTCTTCAATCTGGTGTCGAAGCAAAGCGCGGCGTTGAGTTCCACCACACAACAACGGGAAATGGGAAACGGAGTGTCTTAACACTAGAATCCCTGCTAAGTGCGGAATACATCGTGAAGCTAAAAAAAAATTAAAAATTCTGATTTGTTGTATCAATTCAATTTTAGTCAATTCTCTTAAAGATCATTTAGAGTGGTAGAAATTCCTTTACTTTGTTTTTTACATGTACAATATATAAAAAAAAATCATCAATTTACGACCACCACTGACCTATATAAATCATGCAATACAGTTAATTATATAATAAGTATTAATAATTATAATTTATAACAAAAAAAACTTTCTTTAATTTCAACCGGATCCCAATTAATGGAAAAAATAAACTTCAAGGGTAGTTCTATAAAAGTTTGGTTATATTCTGAATAATAACAGTCTGGAGAGAAGTTTCCATCACCCAACATGAGCCTATTATCTGTATTTTAATTATTAGAACCTTTATTAAGTGTTCAAGAGACAAAAAAACACAGACTCAACCACAACTGTCCTGCAGTCTTAAACAATACAGATTACTAAGAAACACACATAAAATAAAATAATAACAAAAAAATATAATAAAATAGTAAAATCTCCATACCTCGTTCCTCACAAGCGCTGCGACGTCAACACCAACAAAAGCCTATTCCAAAGTTTCATAATTCCAAAGAATGAAGAGTTCAGATCTAAACAGCGAAATAAAAGAGAGACAGCTACCGAATACAATATGCCATTTTACATTTATAAATATGAAAGTAACCGATGGCCCCTACAACATAGTTGTATGGAAGTTTCACACAAAAATACACATTTCATACGATTTTAAATCTTAATATTTCGTATTAGTTTATGTTTTCTGAAGTATTTTAGTTTGGAGTTTTCGTGTAAAGTTGCAGTGGGGACAATGAGTCGTAAGTCAAAAGTTGCGTTTTACGAGGCTATATCGCTTGCCGTTTGACACTCGTTTAGCAGCTATGATTTGTAAAATGTTACGCTTGTGTCACAACGTGTTGGTCTAGTGGTCTAGTAGTCGAAGGTCCTGAGTTTGAATATCGCTTAGGGTAGAAATTAATTAGTGTGATAGTCTGCGAAATAATAAATAAATTTATCACATTTCCTGTTACAAGTAATTAAACATAACTACGCGTAATAATTGTATAATTTCTGCTGTTTCTTTGTAATTTGTATATATTGAATTTAATAGGCTTAGGAATGGTCACTCTAGCCAAATCGGGCGTAAGACCACGAAGAAAAAAATATTAATGTGTTTTGCTATGAATGACTAACTTACCTAATTGCCTATTAATAGTTCCTTGTACTATACAATTAGTCCTTATATCATGTAAGTTTATTTTTTTAACTGGATCCCGCATGTAGTATTAAGACACTCCATTTCTATAAAGGCACTTCCGTTCCCCATATACCGTCGAGTTCTGGAGGCATTGTGTGTTGAGTGGCGGAACTCAACTCCGCTTTAAAACTTTGCACAACTTAATATATTATACTTACTTATTTTCAATTATTGATATATGCAATTACTACAAAAAAATAATTTATATATGTGAAACTACCATTTATCAATCATTCACACTGTTATTTGCATTAGAATACAATTATTATATGATCATTCAAGGGTATCGAGTCTCTAAAAGGGAAAATTTAAAGCGAATTGAATAAAATACGAGTTAAATATGTTATATAAGTTCTTGTACGTAGTTTATTAATATTTAATATATTTTTTCATGTTTTCCAATTATTATTATAATAATGACAAATAGCTTCACGCTTCTCGCGCCTACACCATTGGTGATTGAGGAAGTTGAAATATTGTATATTGATTAACGGTTATCAGCATAAGTATTATTTGAAGTGGAAATGTTTTTTAAAAAAATTCTATGACCAAGGGAATTGGATCCTTGCTTTTGACGGAGAATGTGCCGATGCACTACGTGCTATTTTGGTGCAACTTCTTTTTTAGCTTCACGTTATTCTGCTCATGGGAAATATAAATAATAGATATTTAATTTCTATTGTGGGAATCGAACCTGCAACCGTACGTCTTCATTTATAATTATATGCCACTTTTTATGTGGATGTATGAACATATTATAAGCAATATATTATATCACTTCATTATTGTTTCTGCCCATTTAAAGACATCGCGTGTAGAGAGGCAGCAACAAACATCACACCCCGTCGAGTCAGGAAAGCATGATTAATTTATAGATGGCTATCCTTCATTTTGAAAACATCATAATGTAATATAATTTTATAATCGAACAATATATCTTAACTGTGCCACAAATGTGTTTTTCTTAAATGCAAATATTACGAATTAATTTAAATACGCTTTTACGCCAGTTGGTGGCGCAGGGGCACAAGCATGTGACTGTAAACATGACAGGTTGTGGGTTCGATACCCACTCTACTAATTACTTTAAAAAAAGTAAAATACCTATCTGTAATATATATGATACTTTTAAGTTATTTTTTGCTTGATCGATAACACTAAGCTATAAGCTAATTTAGCAGCTTTAATCCCGTAGCATGGCAAAGAACCAAATCTTTAAGTCTTTAGATACACCGTTGCCCACTTGCCCCTAATTATCGATATATTTGCTTGCTGAAAGGCAGAACTTAACGCCGCGCTTTATCTATCAGAGCAGATGAGAAAAATAACTAATATATAATAATTCCCCCAGTTGAACATCGAATCCACAACAAAAGAGCCTATCAAGACTAACCCATACATATCTAATGGGCATATAAAGTCAATTTTAGACGACATCAGTGAAGCCACGCATAGTATGAAGTAAATCTACAATCAAAAGGCTATCAGACCGACTGCGTAACGCGAATACCAAAAATGTAACCAAATAATGATACAGAATGTAACCCTTCAACACGGTTAGTTAGCGGGCGGTTCGAGTAGGCCGGTTAATGTTGGGGCTAGATTATAAGCTATACTATGGATTTTTTTTATATTTTAAGGTTTTCTAGGTTTTTTAAATATTGCGTGACCGCAATCTTAGAGGAGCCTGTGGAAAAGAAAATAATGTTTTAAATAGAGTCAATTTTCCAAATGGCTACTATTAATATGTAATAATTTCAAATCAATTTTATATAAGGTAATGATAGGTTATTCTATTTAACACTATATAAAAATAATTTATGGTACCGTCAAATATTTTTTCTTAAAGTGAGAAAATAAAAAAAGTAAGAAGGATATTATATGATGAGTAGGTACCTGAATCCCACGCCACATTTTATTTACCAGATCATCGCATACCTACAACCAATATCAATAATATATTTTTTCCCCTCAAGCAACATGCAAAGTAAAGTGGAAATAGAATGTCTTTGGGTATTGGGGTTCTCTCTTCTACTATATGCAAGACGCAATATAAAGCTAAAGAAAATCATAGCTCTAGCTCTGCAAGCCATATATGACCGGAAGTTGAAATGTAATCGTACGTAAAATAACGCTAAATGCGTTTCAATAGGCCATCGGACATCAAAAGTTATTCCCCTACTGTTTTGCAAATAGTTGCTGTGTAGTTGGAACGTATATCACTTTATATGATAGTTGGGAGTTCGAAGTTACGTTGACAAATTGTTTATTTATTTTACGGATCCCGCTTTCATCCCGTATGACTAAGGCACACGGACGGAAGGTGACGTAGCTAAACGCCGCGCGTTGTGTACTACAGTGAGAAATAAAAACCATCGCGTTTACGCTCAGCCTTCACTACGATGGTCTCTCATAAACAAATGCGGAATAAAAAATTTTGAAATATTGTTGTAGTATTTCTAATGCGATTAGCTTAGTATAATTTTTCTTATGCAATGTTATTTAGTTACCCATACAAACTATAAAGTGTGTTGAGATCCGCCAGTCAACATGCAATGTGTTGAAAATTATGCGGTGCTTGGGGAACGGAATGTCTTAACACTTATTAGGTATATATCTTGAAATCAGCCCGTCGTGGAGTGGAAGCACAAGCGTACGACTGCATGCACGACGCTCCTGGGTTCGATTCCCACTAGAGGGGACGAAATATTGAATATTTTCATTTCCTTAATTATTTCCAAAAGCATCGCGTTGAGATTTGACACTCAACGAGCAATGACTCGAAAACTCAATGACTCAAAGACTACCTTCCTACCCTGCTATGTGCGGGTTACGTCGTGAAGCTAAAAAAAATCTTAGAGTCAAATAAAATTATAGTACATCATAATATCAGTAGATTTCCATTTATTGTGCCTTTTTTATTATAAAATGATATTGTCAGCGTATACAAGTACGTACAACCATAAACGATCTATTGTAGAACACCCACAGAGGGCATTCTGATAGGCCTTCCGCTGTTACGCGATGTTTTGTACTCACCTTCGCTGGTTGACTCCATGTATTACGCGCTAGCGACTAATATTTACAAATTTAAAAAAAATCGGACAAGCGCGAGTCAGGCTCGCCCGCCAAGGGTTTCGTACGAAATTGGAGATTTCGAGCTTAGCTTAGCTTAGCCAGAGCCCTCGAAAGTACTACAATCTGATACTCACTTATAGTTCACTACTCACTCTATAGTTCCCATTTTTTTTTCTTAACTAATACTACCTCTAGATGCTAGCTAGCAAATTTCATAATTCTAGATCGGCCGGAAGTACCCTATGAATTTTGATTCCCTGTTATAGTGTCCAAATACACGTTTTTTGCGATATAAACGGTATTTTTTTTAAGTAAATGTAAAAATATGATTTATCAGGAAATCAAACGATAACATCTGAGTATATGGTTTAAATTTCAACTCCATTTTTTAAGTGTTCCTGAGATAAAAGCTCTTGACAGACATAGAGACAGACACATGGACAACAAAGTTATCTTATAAGGGTTCCTTTTTTCCTTAAAGGTTACGGAACCCTAAAAATATAAAAATAAAAGGTCAAAATTTGTACTATAGCACATCTTTAACATCATTCTAATCATTAACCTATGGAAAGATTATAAATTAGTTTCACGCTGTATCCCGCACATAGCAGGGTTAGCAGAAGGAACCTAGTGTTAAGATACTTCATTCCCCACTCTCTGCCGAATTTTGAGGCATTACGTGTTGAGTAGCAGAACTCAACACCGGTCTTTTGCTTTTGTTCGCTCTTTATTAACTTTTTTAGGTAAAAATAAAATCGTAAACAATAACCGTCAAAGTTTTCTTCCGTTCCGGTAATAATATCGGGAAATCAACTCTTAGTTCTCTTATGATTTAAATAGTAATTCTCTCTTCACTTAAACCAGTGTCAACTCCATACAAATCGTAGTGAGCCTTTGTTCGCAATAGCAATTCCGTGTTTTACACCGACACGAAGCCATACGATAGTTATTGACAACAGACAATTCAACCTGAAGCGCGAAATATTGACTTTTTACAAATTCTATGTGAGGATACCAACTTGTAACTTTTGCTAATATAAGATGTGACTATATGAAATAACACCTATATTGTAATACCTATACTATATGACCTAATATGGTAACATTTCAAAACAACTGCTGTGACTTGTGAGTTTGATTTCCATTCGGCGGAATAACTTAATATCCTCCTTTCCTCCTCCTATAATTTCCTCCTTCTAATTACAAAACAAGGGCGGTGTTGAATTTTGCAACTTAATGGGGAATATTTTAAAAACTACCACTTTCCGCGAAAGTGGAGTGTTTTAAAATCAGGTTCCCTCTGCTACCCCCTTTATACAGCGTAAAATAAAAAAATACGATTAGTTACTTTTATTTCTCAGTTTTTAAGATAGGCGAAAATATGATGATTTATTTAATTATGATTTATTTAATTTTTGCCCCCTAATGATTTATTTAATGTTTGTGTCCTTATAATTTTTACTCTCATCTGATGTACGTACCGTTGGAATTCTTTCCGTTATATAATCTAAAACTGCGTTATGTCCACGATGTTTTTTTTTACTGCTTGGTTACGTACATTTTTCCATTCTTATACATCCATTCATCCTCACAAAATACATAGTGCCAAGTTTATTTTAACTTTTATCCGAACACAAAAATAAAATATTAAGAATTGAATATGAGACGTTGATCAGAATAGGTAGGCAGGTTATCAAATTCAAATTCAAATAATATCAAAAACCATTATAAACCGGTTTAGGTTACATAACCTACTATATAGAGGAACACTCACACAAATGCAAAGTTAAGCTTATTATTATTATTAACGAAAAAAAATAACAAAAAAGCAAAAAGGAAAACAAAATTTCTACCTCATAACACATTCGTTAACCCATTTATGAAGGCAGCGCTCACAAAGGGTGCTTGCGGCGGGGCTATCAGAGCACGTCGCCGTATATCAGCCGACGATTAGTTTATGTGACACTGTTTCACTGGACGGTTTTTTGTTGGATACTACGTATGCTTAGATATGGCAGATTTCATACATTTTTGAATCTGGGACTTATATCAAATATGCTTAAAGTCCGATAAAGCTCCATTTTTCTCAAAGAAAATTAAGAAACAAAGAGATTAAGAAAAAGAAAGCACCAAACAAATTAAGGCTCATATGTTCAAAGTTTTTGGTATAGCGGTAAACAAAATACCTTTCAAGTGTTCTAACCAAAACAGCTCTGCTTCATCGAACAAGTTACTTACGAACTTATAATATGAAAATATTACAAAATGATTCAAGCATACCTGTTTTAGAGGATATTATAAAAAATCCAAACTGTTACATAAATTGTGTTGAAAATTCAACTAAAAAAGAAGTGGAAAAAAAAATAAAAACGGCAAGATTTGATTCATGACAATCTTGTCAATTGGAAAAGACTATTTTTGGAAACCCCACGAATTCAACACCTTGCAGTAGTCTGTGGCCACGGATAGATTGAAGCGGTATTCATCTGTTAGTTGACACAAATTTTACATCAACTACTTCATTCTGCAAAAATCTAGGGTTTCTGCCCTTCGTGTTCTTACGAGGCAACTAAACTAATCTTAGCGTCTCTAAGTGAGTCTTTTAGTGTCACTCTTACACATTATCCATACATCATTATCAGAAGCTAAAACTTTGTGCCCTTTTTTACGATAATTGTGCGAAAGGAGGTTTTTGAAATTTGACACCGTTATAGTTTATAATGCAGTAATACAGTGCAGAATGCTAATATATTTAATTGCATATAATAAATATAGCACACATCAATTTGATAGATTTAGAGGCCGGTCGTGGCGCAGCGGCACGAGGTGTGACTGCAAAACCGACTGGTTGTGGGTTCGATCCCCACTCGAGGAGATGAAATATTTACTAAAATTTATATTTCCATTTCTTCGCTCTGGTGTCGAGGTTAAGCGCGGCGTTGAGTTCTGCCACTCAACACGCAATGCCTCCACAATTCGGCAGAAAGTGGGGAACGGAGTGTCTTAACACTAGGTTCCCTCTGCCTACCCTGCTGTGTGCGGGATACAGCGTGAAGCTAATTTTTAATTTATCAATTTGACAACCTTATTGTACACATCAAATATAGTCTATGTCATATTATTTGTTCGTATTGTTTTGTCTATATAACAAGAAGTCTATAGTCACGTTTTACATTAGAGCTAGCCCGTGAATCACGCGTAACAGCGCGGTTGCGGCGGGCACCGTTTATGATATGGGCGTCTTTGTCACTACAGTAAAGTACCTCTGTCATACTTCTATGATAAAGAGTAGTAGGTATGTATGTAGGGTGTAGGGTGGCCCAAAAAATATTTCTTTTTTATTCTAGACTATAAAGAAAATATTGTTCTAAGCACCCAAAAAATATGTCTGTTAAAAGGGCAGCTATTAATGTTTATATTAAGAGATGTCTCATCACGATTTTCGATTTCCCATGTTATATACAAGGGGAATTTTGCTTTTTTCATTTGAAATTTTGTTACTACTAGTATAGTATATATAAATTTTATTGCGATTAAACTAATAGTATTGGTATAAAAAACAATACTCACATATATATTCTTCCTTGCACGCGCCACGGAACTGTGGAATGGCCTATTCGCGGCAGTCCTTCCAGGTCGATACGACATGGGTACCTTCAAAAAGCGCGTCTATCTTCACATTGTCGGCAACGCACCTGTAGCTCCTCTGGTGTTGCACGAGGTCGTGGGCGGCGGTAATCACTATCAGGTGACCCGAACGCTCGTTTGCCTTGTCATTATCCATAAAAAAAATAAAAAATATATTCTTGTAGGAATTTCGATAATCTACAAAAAAATATCTAATATGTTTTTTTGCTAAGTTGACTAATTTAAAAATTATTCTAAATAAAAGTTGTAAAATTTCCCCCGAGTGATCAGACCTACAATCACAACCGTTGCGTTTACATTGGGCCGCTCTGCCACTGAGTCACACCGGCCTAAATGTTTATTTAAAGTCGGCAAGACTATGTTAAAGTGACATTTTCTTTGTGAACTCTTAATAATTGCAGCCAGGGCAAGAACAGTAAATCAGTAGTAATGCATGCAAGCATGTTTTTTTTTAATATACCTTTCGTCCTATAATTAATGATAAAAGGCATTCCGTTTTCCTTTTTGCTATATAATAAAGCTTAAATTGTAATTACTTTAACCTAATCTGGGAAATATCCTCTGGACCCTCTACTATATGTAGGTACTATAAAAATAAACATACCCCCTATCGGATTTGAACCGACAAAACTACACCATTAACTTTTGTATTTTAATTGTTCCCAAACTTGCACGGTTAATACGTGAGGGTGAAATTTACATCTATCCGCATTAGCTAAGTGCATTAGCGGTGGTAAATAAGCTCCACGATATTTGACGCTGCGAGTTAATCTTAATGACTCGTTTCCATTATTACACGACCAATATTGCAAAACAAGTAGGACACTTATTTAGAAAACGTATTAAAATCTGAACGTAGGCGGATTTGAACCCATGCCTCTTGGAAACCGTCCAAGCGCTTTGACTACCTAAGCTACTTCGAAATTCTAGTACGTTTGTTACAACTTATTTATGTTGTTAGCATCATTGTAATGAGATTTTTACAAATCTCCGCTATCCAAAGAATTATATACTGGCAAGAGAGAATGCTATGTATTAAATATTTTTTGCGTGTATAGCCAAGGTCAATGCCAAATATTATATCGCCAGAAAATATTTATATATATATTATGAACATTGGCGAAATAATTAGTACTCAACTAGCATATTCGAAAGGCCATATTTAAGAATGAAATAGAACAGAATATTTTTCAGTCCGCGCTTCGAACTCATGAACACAACAATAAATACATGAACATATTTTACCATCATATCAAATGAATTTACTGACAAATAGTATTTCTTTATACAACTTATCGTCTACAGCATAGCAATACCCTGGTAGACAGAGGGCATCTAGTGTTAAGACACTCCGTTCCCTGCGCATCGACGATTATTCAAGACATTGCGAGTTGCTTAGCGCAAAACCAAAAGTAGTAGAGAAATTTAAAAAAATGTCTTTCCCGTGACGTCGAATACAATGGAAACCGTAGTATTTCCTAGGAGAAACATTTGTTGGAGGTATTAGCATTCAATAAGCCGTAATCCGAACGCGGAAAATGTAGTAATATATCTATAATACATGTTTGTGTATCATGTAACTATTGTTTATTTATCTTCCACGTAGAGCAAGCGGCGCGAACCTAGTGTATATATACACCATTCTTCACTTTCCGCGTATTTTGTGTTGAGTAGCTGGAACTTAACCCCACACTTAGTCTACTTACAGAGCGAAGAGATGAAACTAATCTATTTCCTCGAATAGAAATCGAACCTACAACCGTCACCTTTACAGTCAGACGCTGTGTCGCTGCGCCATTACAGCCTCTCACCATACTTATCAATACTATATGACTTCAAGAATTATTTTGAGCTTGACGCTATATAATTGATGGCAGTGATGTGGCTAACACGATGGTTAATATATTACGACTTTGATATTGTGCAAATAAATATTTAAAATTAAAATATTTCCCTTAATCAAAACAAATATACAGTGATTCTTACATTTTTTATTACAACCTTTTATATCCATTGGAGTAACCAGGGAGAACGGAACGCCAAACGCTACGATCTCTGCAGTTTTTTATACTTATTTCGCCTCGTCCACTGTCATCACATCAAAGCATGAGGACCAGGAGGGTGATGGATAGATATGTGAATATACCCTCCTGGTCCTCATGCTTTTCATTTGACCTTCCACCAGTATCATCTCTCTTTTGGTCACTCCGCTATTACTCTAAATAATATTTAAAAATTAATTTACTCCATATATAACTAAAATATGCAAATACAAAATCTGCTATGGTTTTAAGCCCCATATTGCGGTTCCCGTCAGCTGTCAACTGTCATTCAACACACGGATTTGGCCACCCTCATTTTGCGTCCTTTTCTAATAGAAAAGGATAAAAAGAGAAAGCTAGAAAAGTTTATCCGTACAAGTTATTCCAGCGCTCTGTTTAGCAAAATCTCGTTACATTTTTAGGGGTGGCTAAAGGAATTTAGAGTATTTTTGATTTGATAGAGGATTTTAAAAAAGGGTTTTTATAGAGATTTAACAAAGTCGCTTCACGCTGTATCCCGTATAATAGCAGAGTAGGCAAACGGAACCTAGTGTTAAGACACTCCTACTCGTACTTTCCGTCGAATCTCCACTCCTACTAAACGGAACTCAACGTTACTTTTGTTTACCAGACCAAAGAAATTCCGCTCAGCAATGGTACCGCCGCCTTTAAGCTAAGTTATCGGGTAAGCAATACAATCATATTGATAAAGTAACAAATATATTATTTATACATTTTATGTTTTTTTATGAAACAAAACTAAACCTTAAAAAAAATACTTACCCCACATAATAAAATATTCTTTTTACGCATATCTATATGCGTAAAAAGAATTATATAAAAAAGATTATTGTAACAATCATTACATACACACTGCAGTCTGTAACGATAGACAAATCTCTAACTACCCTTTACAAATTAATCACCAAATAATGGAGTCGACACGACAGGATTTACTCGCGACACTTTACTAAGTGGATTTTCGAATTTGAACCCCACATCATATACATAGAGTTGCATTCCACTTAATAAACATTTTATATTGACAAAATAATCATTATAATACAATTTATGTAATCAGTTAAAATAAACCTTATGTTAAAGGAAATAAGATATAAAATGTATAATATTTATAATATTAACTGTCTATATAAAATGGTACTGATGGCACATCATCAATTAGTTCTTTTTCTTAAGTTCTTATTACGAAAGGTATAAGATTCAAATTCGTATCAAATATTTGTACACAGGGGGGTCAACTAATCACTTGTGGGAGCTTTCGTTAAGCTCATCGGGTTACTAGAATAATGTTTATGTTTACTTAAAACTTATATTTGACATAGGGTAAGAATTAAAAGCATAAACCTAAGGGTTTATAACCCCCTGTATACATTTATGGCACAAAACATGGATAGATTACGGATAGCTTATTATTTTATTATTTTGGGTGGTTTTAATTACTTTTATTTAAGCTTACTTTTTATTCCATACTAAAAATCCACCCTAGTCGAAGTTTTCCCGTACACAAATAAAAGTACTAATTTCATACACTTGGCCCAAACATGTGATAGTCATAGATTCGATTCCCACTCGCGGTAATCTCGTTATTTTAGCTTAATTTTTGTTTCTAAATGTGGCTAAACGAATGAAATTGCAATCGCAATGTCTTTTACTGTAAAGAATACTGAGAACGGATTTATTTATTACTAAAGAGAGAGAGAGAGAGTGGCAGAGAGAAAATAGTGTTAAGACACTCTCTTTTTTACTTGCTGTCCATTTGGAAGACATTACGCCTTAAGTTACGGAACTAGACGTCAGATTATTATTCCTAAGTATTAACTATACAACAACAAAACAACACTTTAAATCGAAAAACAAAAAATCGATATTATCTTTATATTCTAAGAACAGATCACAGTCCCAATATAAATACAAATTAAACAGGATCAACGCAGCGTTTATTCATGTTAATAACTACAACACAATGTCTAACTAACAGATCATTGTGAGATGACACTTTGGATGCTGTATTGACACTTTTTTAAAAGAATACTTTGACGAAACAGGCTTGGTACAAATTGAGAGAAAAAAATATATTTCTTATTTTTTTCTTATATAATATTAATATTAGAAATATTTATATCTTTCCAGCATATCTGAATAGGTAGAGAAAGCCTGGTGTTAAGACTAATTTTCGAGACGAGGAAATCGAAACGGCCTTGGCGTTAAGGTCAGACGTTGTGACGATGCGCCACTTCAATCTCATTAAAAAAAAAATTATTTTAATAAGAAAAAATTATATGATGGTGACTTATAATAAAGTATCAGTTATCTCTGGTTACCTCACAAAAACAGCTATCTTAGGATATTTATATGAATTTTGAGGACAAATGGGCATATATTGTTTTGCAGTCTTAATTTTTTCAAAAAATTAAACTAATGTTTTTATTATTAAAGATCACTTCTACGCTAACATATAAAATCGCTTGCCCCCGTAACTTGGCTATCTCTAAGCACCTGGTCGCCTATACATCGATAAGCGGATTATCCGCTGTCCAGCTATTATCCGCACAGACGGACGATCCACATCCGCCTTATCTATTGACCACGTGGTGTTCGTAGTAGCGAGTTTGATTGATTATCTCGTGTTAAATTAGGTTTTTTTTTATTATAAGAAACTTTTTAAAAAGCGGCTACAAGCTTTTTTTACGCATAGCAGGGTAGAGAGAGGGAATATAGTGTTAAGACACTCCATTCCCCACTTTCTATTTCGAATTTGAAATGTTGCGTTTTGAGTGGAGTTTAATCATTAAATAGATTATTGTGTCGGATATGGAAGATTTTTTGAATTGCATATTAAATACTATAAGCTAAACCTAATAAAATGTCATTTATTACAGTTTTTATTTTATTTTGTTTTTCGGTTAATTGTTACCCAAAAATAGCATATTCCTCCACATTTATCACATTTTATCAGGACATTTATTTTTTAAAATGTACTTTATTATCATTGTATCAGACTTTTGGTGTCCAATGTTGGGCATTTAAATTCACATATAATATAATTTACTTAAATAAATTGCTACGTTCAGTTTCATTCAGGCCGAATAAGCTATATCTCATGCATTACGCCCGGCCTATGTTGCCAGGATCTCTTTTACGACTCACTCTACTCCACTGTGCACGACCTTCAGCTTCCACAGTGGTTAGTCTATTACAAAATAGAGAACAACGCAATCCATTAATCGGTTCTCTTAACAAACTAAAAGATATAATAACGAAACTAACCTATATATTTTATATATAATCAGTGCACAAGAAATAGTTAACAAGGGTAGCTGTAATGTAACCCGATCTGATAGGATCCGGAATTATCCACTAATGGGGTAATTGAGCGGAATAACCGCGTTACTCGTAACCAAGCATCGGCTTACATTACATTACTTAAATATATTTAATGATAAAATGTCTTAATTGAATTAAATCTCTATGTGCCTCACAGATAGTGTCTGTGTAGTAAGCTATTTTTTTTTAATTTTAGCTTCACGCCTGTATCATGCCTACGAGTATAGCAAGGTTGATAGAGAATTAAAACATTTTGTTTCACTTTCTGCCCAATTTTTGAGATGTTGCTTGTCATGACGTAACTCACCGCCGTGTTTTGTCTTGTTATCAGTGCGAGGAAATGAAAATGATTCATCCTCTCTAAACGAGCCGTATGTGTGCCGCTGCGCCACATCGGCCTCAATGGTAAATGATTCTGACTTGCTATGGCAGGAGTGGTGGATTAATTCTCGACAAAAGTTGACTAGTGAAAATTTTAACACCATTCAGAAAAACATACGGTAAAATAAAATGCAACGTTGAGTTTCACAATTCTTGAATTCTAGTGGAAAACTGAGAACGGAGTGTCTTTACACTGTGTTCTCTCAAAATACGCTCGCTACGGAATATAGATTGAATTTAAAAAAAAACTAAACATATAATTCACATGTAAAGTAACATGATACAGAATACTCCGGAAGTGTCATTTAATGTGTTTAATTGAGTGAAATAATCGTTACAAGCAACCACGCATCGGATCAGGTTACACCAATATTTTTTCTCAGTTAAGTTTAATAGAGTTATGATTTAATATATGTTCAGGAATTTTATAATGTTGCTTATTATATTTTATCTCTATGATCCCATTATAATTATACATTACTTTTATATAGAAATTCATCATATGATTAAACATTTATATATCGGTATAATTATCAGAATCGTATAGTAATTGAATCGTGTACCCCGTATATAAAAGGGAACATAGTGTTAAGACACTTAGTTCTCCACTTCCTCCCGACTTTCGAGACATTGCGTGACGCTGTAGAAAAGAAAAAAAAATATACAAGCTACACAAAATTATTATGCAACACACATTCAATAATACGATCCGAAAAGCGGAATTATAACATTTCCCTTTTATATATATATATACCTCCTCACTACTCGCAACATAACGGATGCCATTTTAGTAATTTGATTTATTAACTGTGCGTCCCCCATTCGCTGAAATTACATCACGTAATGACTTCCCTTACAATATTACAACGTTACTTATAAATATAATGATAATGAGGATTGATTTGTGATAATTTTTTTTGTTTTAAAATATTATATAACATATAAAAGTATCTGGTGATAATTATAGGATAGTTTTAAATCAGATTTGTGATGTCACGCGGTATATAAGCAGCTGAGCAGGAAGTGGGAAACGGAGTGTTATAACACTAGTTTCCTTCTGTTTATCCTACGTAACACAGCGTGAAGCTAAAAAACATTTCTTACTGGAATGAATTCAGAAATATTAAAATTTGAATACTACGAAGCCTCCGTGGCCAAAAATGTATCCGACTAATACTTATATCTCAAATCTCAGTCTATATAATACGAGATAATAATAAAATACTTTTTTTACAACAATTGATAAGTAACAGCTTCAAAAAAGCAAAATATATAAATATATTATAGAAAATGTATTTATAATACATAAATTTAAGCATACCGGAATTCGACCTCATAAAAACTGTCCAAGACGGACTGTTTACTAAAAACACTTTTCTTTCTTAGCGTGGAGCAATATTTTAAAAAAGTAAAAACAAAACATAATAGTTCCTATATAGTGTTAACATAGGTAGGTATGTTTATCATCAAATAAATATAACATAATATTAATAATTTGTAACATTTCGGCCATATTCGCCGCCACCCGCGGCGCACAACCATTTCAACTGTCAGCCCCATTGTGTGTAATTATGCTATGTAGCATTCATGGCGAGGGGGCCAGCTCCGGCTCCGGCTCCGGCTCCGGCGCACTGTAGGTACACAATAGAGTGCATGTGATATTAAGTAACGATTGTAATACGTGACACGCCCCGGTACGTTTGTGTTTTGTTAGAGAGAGATGTCTTATGGCTCTAATATTGTTTTTAAATGTTTTAGTTGTAATATTTTTTGTTTTACATATGTCGCTCGTAAGCGGGAATTCTCTGTTCTCCGCTTTTAGTACAGTTCTAACGAAATCAGACATTGAAAATAATTTAAATGTAACTTAAATAATTTAAATAACCATACCTATAGTTAGACACTTACATATTATACTTTGTATGACCTCTTATTAATAATTTATCATAATATGTAGGTATGTAGGTTTGATTATCATTTGTATATGAACTTACTACCTACAATATCTATGGATAGACATAAGATAGGCAAAGTGAACCTAGTGTCAAGGCTGCCCACTCCTTTATCATGGCTTTATTTTTAAGTTTTACACATTACATGTGGAGTGGTAGAACTCAACGCAGCGCTTTATCCTATGCCCAGAGCGAGAAAATAAAAATTATTTATTTCCTCGAATAGAAATCGAACCCACAATCGTAGTGTTTACTATCAAACGTTGTTCCATTGCGCCACGACGACCTAGACTTAACAGTCAAAAAAATGCTAACTAAATTGTACTACAAAGCTTTTGTAGCTTTAAAATCCGCAACGCGATACTTTAAAATCTCTGATTTGACCACAATAACCAATGTCCTAAGGAATTACGATAAATTCAAATGTAATATGATACTTCTATTAAAGCTGTTCGATAGATGGTGACTGATAGACGGACATTTATATTAATTTTATTTTTTGTATTGTTATTCGATATGACGCTGTCGTACACAATTTAAAATATAAAGAATTTAGTAAATTGATAAAAACTTGCTTGGTTCACGGCATTCAGTTTTTTAGGTAGTTAATTCGTACCTCGAATTAAATTTATTTCTCTCTCCACAAGTATTAAATATTTAATTTCCTCGAGTGGGAATCGCACCCGCAACATACGCCACGACTGGTCTCACACAGAGGATTCTCATCTACTAATTTCGTTTTGCTAAAACCACCTCCTTCAAAGACAATGTTTGATACTTTATGTACCTACTTCTCACATATGTATGTATATAGGTATATAGCAAAAACCAATGCCACATTGTATCTTACCACTAACTAACTGAGAACTGTATTTTTATGACTTCAAAATGTAGGAAGTTTTTGTTTTTTTCTTACACCTTTTTTTGAGTTAATCAATTAAAATAGATTTTGATAATTATTTTATAGCAAAGTAGGTTTAAATATAAACATTTCCCAGGATGTTTAAAAAAACTACGTCACGATGCATAATTTCAAGTTTAATTCTACATATTATTAGCGTTCTGCGCGTTTATTTCAATAGAACAAACAACATACGCCGCTAAGTGTTTGCGTAGCCACCGTCGCGTGACCATCGCGTCATCTCCTGACTCCTACTGTCTTCACGATCACTGACCACGTTTATATTATTTGTTTTCGATGAAACCTAAACTGTATTATTTTATTATTATTAATTTTGTTTCTTTGACCGACTTCAAAAAGGAAGAGGTTATCAATTCGCTTTATATTTTTAGCATCAGGCTTTACAAGGATAAAGCGTTACTCCGGTCTGGGTACTATGGGACGGGATAGCCAGACAGCGTCAAACGCTGTTTTCTTACTATAGGTTATAAATTTAGTAAATACTTTTAGGTACTAATCGACGAAATCCAGTTCCACTCGGAAGAATGTATAATATAACCCATAATATCTTTTAACTCTGACCACAGGTAGGTACAGTAGTTAACGTTATGCAATATAGCTTTTCATTCTTCGATAAATGGAAAAATATTTTTTAAATTACAATCCGTGTTTCTGATATTAATGCGTTCAGCCAAACAAAGTCTTCGGCTTTATATTATTAAAATAGAATATTTTTCTGAATCAAAATTGATAGATACCAAATGATAAAATGTGTTTTAATATTACAAAACTATATTTATATTTACATAAAGAATATCGAACTTGCTACCTCTAAAAAATAGCTCATAAACTATCAAAACACTTTGTCGTCACACATTAAGAGTCCATTTAATTTGAATGTAACATCTCGAGAACAATTTCCATTGTAAAGCGTTCTTACATTTGTTCGAGTATATTTCATTCTTTTACACAGATTGAAGATATTGTTACAACACGCCATTATGTAGATTACTTTTAAGCCTCATCTCTTGCAGACTTTGAAAATGAAAAGTTAAATGTAGTAATAGTTACATTTATGATGTGTTCGTGTTGCCAGTTTTTTTTATAAAAAAAATAAAAACAAACAACTTTATTTTTTAACTTTATTTATGCTAGGATAGGCAAGATAAGACACTCTATTGTCACCCCATTTCGAAACCTACGAAGTGTTAAGACACTCCATTGCCATTCCATTCCGAATAATTTTCGAGACATGCGGTGTGTGTTGAGTGGCACTCAACACCGCGGTCTATCTTCTCACCAGAGCAAGAAAACAAAAATTGCATATTCCCCGGGATAGAAATCAAATCCACGACGGTCACGTTTCCAGTAAGACGATGTGCCGCCGCGCCACGACGCCTGACAAACTAAAAAAATCTTCGTGTTTAATTATTTTAAAAATATATCTAAAAAATTATAAAAACTTAGTTATTATTATTATTAATAAGTAGTATGAGCAAACTAAAAATGATTGTATGCTCAAAACTTGACAAAACCTACACAATAGTAAAGAGATAGGTGGAAATATACGTAGGTACATAACACATACAACTAATGTTTGTATTAGTTAGGAATTGAACCTGGCTACCTAACTTTGACATTGAAGAGTCAACAAAAGGCTTCTCTTATTGTTCTTGTACTTATATCATTTGATAAGTTGCGAATTACGTTTTAATAAATATGAATATTGAGTAATACATGATGATGATGCTAAAATAAATGGCAACATAAATATAAAATAGAAAACAAAATATTACACTCCTTAAGTCTGTTATTACAACTTTCTCACAATGTAAACGTTTCATCAAGTCATTGTAAACAATTCTTAGGTAACGCAAATATAATGCTAAGCGTTCACTATACAATAATGAAAAATATATTTAATTTTGAGGCAGTCGTCAGTAAACGCAAAAAAATCTTTCTCTGGTAAAGACAAAGCGAGGCGTTGAGTTCCGCCATTTAACACGCAATATCTCAATAATTGGGCGGTACGTGAGGAACGCATAGCCTTAACACGGGATACAACATAAAGTTAAAAAAGCTTAAGTGTGAAGTTTTAAATTATGACGGTGTATATTTTAAACATTTTTTAAGTGTTAATCTACACTTAGGATAGAAAAATACTTATATAGAAAACGTATAAAAATTTGGACGTAGCAGGACTCGAACCCGCGCCTCCTGAAAACCGACCAGGGTCGGTCGGTGTATGACGGTGCATGCTTACGCTTATTCCTGCAAAGCAGAGTGTTTCTTAAATTAAGCAGAAAGTGAGAAACAGAGTGTCAGTACTAAGTTAATAATGTAATAAATAACTTAGTACTGACACTTGGTTTCTTACTTTTTGCCCAATTTAAGAGACATTAGATGTTAAGTCAATCCGGTACTTAACCTCGCGCTTGTCTACCAGAGCGAAGAAATAAAAATAATTCAATTACAATCAGCACCCGAATTCGTATCGAACCCACAACCATCAAATTTACAATCACGCTGTCGGCCTCTTTGAAATTATATAATATTATAATAATTCCACAGTGTACGCAGACACTATTACATTTTGTTACTGAGGAAAAACATTCGTTAAAATAAAGCGATCTGATAAAGTATTAATTACAAAGCTACGAGAAACAATTATTGTTGAACCATTTTTTAATTTATTAAAAATTAAATTAAATTAAATTAGCTTCACGCTGTATCCCGCACACAGCAGGGTTGGCAGAGGGAACCTAGTGTTAAGACACTCCGTTCCCCACTTTCTGCCGAATTCTGGAGGCATTGCGTGTTGAGTGGCAGAACTCAACGCCGCGCTTAACCTCGACACCAGAGCGAAGGAAATGGAAATATAAATTTAAATAAATATTTCATCTCCTCGAGTGGGGATCGAACCCACAACCAGTCGGTTTTGCAGTCATACCTCGTGCCTCTGCGCCACGACCGGCCTCAATTTAAATTATTATTTTTTTTATTTGTGAAAGTAAAGTAAAGAAGAAAAATATAAGTAGAATATAAAAATATTTTGAACTTATATTCAAGTTTCTATTGCCATATAACGTTATATTCAAGTTTGTGAAACACCAGTTAAGATATTTCACATATACGCTAAAAATTCATATTTATCTTTATAGGTACTTTAGCTTTTAATAATATATTAGTTTACCTTCACGCTGTATCCCCCATACGCCTGGGTTACCCAGACGGAGTGTCTTAATACTAGGTTAGGTTATTAAGACACTCCGTTCTCTATTTTTTGTCTAAATTTTCTCGGCGGCGGAACTCAATGCTGCATGTAGAAAATTTTAAAAGGGTGAAAGCTATTAAAAATTAACGCTATACGCCTATAAAAAAGGTTTTCGTTATTCCATAGAATAATAGATTTTTAGAAAATATTCACTATTTAGGTAACTTATCCCATAAGCGATACTCATTTAAAACGTATCTAACATCTAAACGCGTTGAGTCGTTAATGCACGCTCTGTTACTTTTGTATTCGACTTATCTATTCTTAAACACTTTTAAACCAAAATACATCCTCAAAACCCATTTTAATCGCTACGTCTATTTAAATAGATGTCAAATTTAATATCTTTAGTTTCAATTTGGATTTTGTCAAGGTTTCACACCTTCGTGGTATTCCAAAAGGGCACTGGAGTAATCAATATATCGTAAAATAATCTTTTGTCACTCAAAACACAATAAGACGATTCGTGTGTTATCTATATCTATTTGTTGGTTCAAGCTACTTGATTTTATTATTATTTTAACACAGTTCGTGTTAAAAATATTTTAATAAACACGGCTATACACAAAGTAAAAAAATAAGTAGGTATATTATATATGAGGTATCTATAAACCTTAAATATATATACTATAATAATTATTATGAATTTCGTAATTATATTATAAGCAAATAAAAATTTACCTGTGAGATGTTCTTCTTAATGTATGTATTTAACTTTTATATTTTTATATTTTGTTTATAACAGACTTAGTGCAGCTTAGACACTCCGCTCCCATTAAGACACTTCCATTCCCTTCTCTTAATATTTATATAATATGCTTTATATAAGAGCGAAATTTATCTAGAAACTTATGTAATGAGAAAATAATTAGCTATGACATGGCATAAAAATACAATAAAATTTTTTTGGAACCAAAATAAACGCACCCAGTTCCCGCCAAATGGACTAAGCGTCAATTTTAACACCACAGATTATAAAACTTGCTACTATATATTATCTGTAAAGATATTATTATGTGTGCCAGTATTATTCGCAAATAAATAGGGATTAGGCTGAATGGCATTGTGCTCGTGTCATTGTCATCCGCATTTTGTGTGAAAATAGTTTTAGGGTTTCACACCTTTGACCGAAATGCTTTCTTTTAAAAATAAAATTTGTAGATTATTATAATATAAGATATTGAATGATAAACGATCTTCATATTTTATTGATTTAACCACAATTAGTTATTGTTATTAGTTGAATATAAAAACTTCTAATAAAACTAAATCTTTCATTGTAACTATTTTTATTATAATTTTTCATTTTGTCATTTCAAATCATTTACGCTTCTATCATTCACGCAGGCTTTAATAAACGTAAGTAATATAACTATAAAAAATATATAATATATAAAAAAATATATATAAACTTGTGCAATATCAATGTAACACAAAATTATTGTGCGGAACCACGAAGCAAATATTTTTTGCATGATATTTTTCCCAATGAGGATTAGTTCACAACGACGCGATGATGGCCGCGAACAAATATTTGTAGGACACTCAGAGACGCATCATAATCGGACCAGTCCATGATCTCACCTATTATAGCGTATAATATCAAAGTACAGTTAAGTTCAGTTCCCCTGTTTATTTACTTAATGTATTTTTATTCGGTATATCGGATTAACATCAAAATTGATCGAATTGTTGTTATAAATAAGCAGATGGTGATTTAGGATTGATATACATAAGCGATGTTAAATGCTGGTTCAGTTATTTACTGTATTCAATAACTTCATTGAAATTTATATTTCTCATATTATAAAGCGAATTTATAAAGAATCTAGATTATAAGCCAGTCGTGGCGCAGCGGCACAAATTGTGACTGTAAAATCGACTAGTTGAGGGTTCGATCGCCACTCGAGATGAAATATTTACTTAAATAAAGGTATATTTCCATTTCTTCGCTCTGGTGTCGAGGACAAGCGCGGCGTTGAGTTCTGTCACTTAACCCGGAATGCCTCCAGAATTCGGCAGAAAGTGGGGAACGAAGTGTCTTACACTAGGTTCCCTCTGCCTACCCTGCTGTGCGCATAGCGCGATAAAGCGTGCTGCATACAAGCTGATTTGATTTGGTAACATCTATAATGCAATTTTTTTTGAGCAGTTGAAACAATGGGAATAGAATAAAATCGAAAAATAAAAAAAAAATCTATATACCTACCTACCAAACATATTTAATTATCATTAAATTTTATCTCTTAGACAGGTGGACAGTAAACGCTCGTTCAAAACTGACTCACTCATAACTATCTTATCATTAGACGACTAATCCTTTGGTAAAGCTAAATACACATAATAGTATATAATCCTCACTATTCAAATGAATACGCCATTGTAAAAACCAGAAGCTATGATTTAACAAGCGCACAGCATTAACAAATTTAACAGTCATTCAAATTTAGATTTTATGCCTTTAAAATAGAGATATTCGAATTATTGTTTCTTTTTTATATGTAAGTATATATAATGTCACTTTCTGAGAAAGTTTCTTTGTAGAAAACTGGAATAGATCTCAAAATGCTTGGTTTTAGCCATATCCGGAGATCTATTACTTGCGTATATTCGACAAATGGAGATTAAAAAATGTCGTCACAACAATTCATTGTTAAAATCCGGAAGAGCTTTACATATTAAAATATTAAGCCCTTTTTACTAAAAACTCTTTATCTTGCACAATATTTCTGTTCTGGCTGTGGTTTAAAAAGTCTTTGTAAATTATTTTCTCACGAATTTCAACTCAAAAAGAAATTAGCTTTAATGACTGATATAGGAACGCAGTAAGCGGTTCAACGCACTGATATTTAAAATTTAAATAATGTTACGTGTTACTAGTTTTGAAATAGGTAAATAAAAACATAACACATATACGAGTAGAGCGGGGGACACCTAATCGCAAAGCTACTTTCGAGTAATTACGCCTTTGAAATCTGAGCGAGGTTAATTAACAACAAATTAAGATTGACTTGTCAAAATTATCCTTTTGTGTATTAGTTATGGATTAACTTTATTTTTTTTATGCCTCTCGCTGTTGCAGGATAAGCAGAAGTAACCTAGTGGTAAGTAATTGTCATTTTATCGCACTAGTTAGAGAATCGGAAGTAATCCTTCAAGTGGGAATCGAATTGACAATCGTCGCGTTTACAGTCAGATTTCCCTATTATTAACGTATCAATTTATTAAAAACAAGCCAAAGATAATTTCAGTTCAGCTAATCTCATCTCTTCTCGTCTCACTAATCGCATGCAGCTCCAGTTACACAGGTGGCTGTAATTACGCCTTTGAGAGCCGAGCCGGGTGTGTCTAAACAGCGTTTCGCCCAAATTTGCACTAATTTTAGACTGAGGTGTAATAATATTGGCATCCTGTTAGTAAACCTAACAAACTATTATCAAAATGGCAGCCAAATTGTTGGAATAGATATTAGAATTTAATGAATATTATAATTACCGTATTATAGGTTCCATTGTACATGAACATATACTTTTAAAATAAATACTTATGGTTCAACTATAGTGGATTTAAGTAAATTATTTACTTAGTGTAAACAAAAAAGGAAAATATAGTAAAATTACATAAAATAATTGATTAATGATTACTTATGCTTTTAGCATATGTTATGAATTTATATAGGCAAAATAATATATCATTAATTATTTTGTGCCATTCGCTTGTATTAAGAGATGAAACTGAGACAGCAAAATGAAAGAAATAATAATTTTCAATCTCGAGCAAAGAGCATTTCTTACAATTCTTGTTTCTTCAAGTATTTCAAGTAATTTATACATTTATTACGTAAAAAGAGTTATATTCTTACTTAGATATCTTACCTTGTAGAATATCCACTTATTACATGTTCTATATTTCATAATCTTACCCATTTTTCTATGTAAAGCAATTAAGTTCTCGGTAATATATTATTCCGACAATATTACAGTTAAATATGTAGATACTAGGTAGCTCCATCAAGCGACTACAACAGAAAAGTAAGATGAAAATTATAAATAGATGGCGCTTACTAATTATATTTTAGCTTTCACCGCATTTACTTAAAAATATTTTATATAATCATATTTACATATAAATTCTTTTTGAAATAAATATTAACGATACCATTTAATTTTATACATGCACTATACATATAAAATAATTTATCTGTGTGTATGTATCTGTGTAAATATTTGAATGAATTGACATTGACATTTACTAAATATTTAGTATTTACACAAACATAATTTTATAAATAAATGATATATAATACTTTATTTTACAATGATCGGTGTTAGATTAAACACGTTTAATGATAACTCTGGAGAGCCAGAGCAAGATGCTAATTCAGCTTTGACCGAATTAGATAAAGGTAAAACTAACCTAAACTCCTTTCAAAAGCGGTGTTTTGTAGACGAAATAACACGTAAATATTTTCAGGTTTAAGATCAGGAAAAGTAGGAGAACAATGTGAAGCGATAGTTAGATTTCCACGTCTCTTTGAGAAATATCCTTTTCCCATATTGATAAACTCGTCGTTTTTAAAACTGGCTGACGTCTTTCGTATGGGTAATAATTTCCTTAGACTGTGGGTTCTTAGAGTTTGTCAACAGAGTGAAAAACATTTGGATAAAATTTTAA
Source organism: Heliconius erato x Heliconius himera (assembly GCA_013421005.1). Lineage (NCBI taxonomy): Eukaryota > Metazoa > Arthropoda > Insecta > Lepidoptera > Nymphalidae > Heliconius > Heliconius erato x Heliconius himera. The sequence continues at coordinate 129,181 of JAATLQ010001968.1, forward strand.
ACGTTGATGAATTCTTAAGGAGAGTGTATAGTGTTCTACACTCTAATGATCCAGTGGCTAGAGCACTAGCTCTGAGAACCCTTGGTGCTGTAGCTGGTATTATTCCGGAAAGGCAAAATGTGCATCACGCGATACGAAGGGGGCTTGAGAGTCATGATAATGTTGAAGTAGATGCTGCTATTTATGCAACTACAAGATTTGCTGCTCATTCAAAGTAAGTTATTATATTGTGCATTTTATATTACCCAAATATTGTCTAGATTTTTTTATCCTCCATATAGCCAGGCAAAAAAAGGACAAAGGCAATTAGAATCCAGTTTTGAGACACTCTGTTCACAGACATAGAAAGGGAGAGAGCTGGTAGGGCCGTTCTGAGGTGTGCACCTCAGAATAGTCTAGTGGCCACCCCAGAAATTTTACTTACAACAAAATTTCCCCTAAAAAATTAAAAAGAAACATTTACACAAACATCTGTACAAAGCTAAAGTCCAGGCCCACCCCCAGAAAATATATCTAGACATGCTAATGACTCTGTTATTGTTATATGTCTGTCACCTAAATTGAGATACTACATCTTTAATGGATTGACTCAATGCAACTCACAATGAAAATACCAATATGTAAAATATATCACAATTTTTATTAAAATTTTACTATTAGTAAAAAGGAGCTTGTGGTGGTGAGTGTTAATGCTTATTTAAAGGGGTTCTTTAAACCTACCCTTGTGTTGCAAGTAGCAGACAATGCTTTGAACTCCTTTCCTTGCCTTTCTTTCCCTTCAGCTCCTTGAATGCTAGGTAGTTTCTTCTACATTTAAAACTTTCAATTTATTTTGTCTATCTTTCAGTTCATTTGCAGTGGCCATGTGTAACAAATTATCCGACATGGTGGAGTGTGAGAGCACGGGCGCTGAGAGAAGAGCTAAGCTTGTGAGAGCATTGAGAACTGTCCATGGTGGTGGTATGTCTTTATTTTTATAGAAAACAGCTTTATTTTGATATCTTAAAACCAAATAATTACATATATTTAATTGTTCAACCAGTTTTTTGCTTACTAAAATAGTCATATAAAATAAAGCAGCTTCATGTTTTTGCATATACCATGCAAAGAAAACAATAATTTGCAGAGGCTCTCTATTTTCTTAATTTTCTGCCTGAATTTGAGCTTTTTCCTGCATAGCAGGGTAGCCAGAGGAAAACTAAGAGACTCAGTAATCGACTCTGCCTTATTTTCCATCCTCTGTCTACCATAGTGATTTATTTTTTAACTTCATACTATATCCTGCACATAGCAGGGTAAGCAGTAAGAATCTGGGAACATAGTGCTTATATATGTATAAATATTATTGCAGCTGTTCGAGCCCAAGGTGTACTAAAGCTACTCAGATCCTTATTGGAAAGGTTTCCATCATCAAGTTCAGTCAGAGCAGCCATTACTGCACTAACTGCTATAGCTGCGGATACTGTTGTACATGTTCCTGATCAGGTATATTTTTATCTGTTTTGCAAATTTTTTAAAAAAATACAACTATTTTAATGTTTTCAAATTTTTGTGTGTAGTTCAAATTGCATACATTTTCTTTTTTTTGGGAAAGTTCTGTTTAATATATATAATGTGTTTTATAATTATCCTTGGATATTAGGGTGAACAGTAAAACTATAACTAGAATTGCGTTGCTCTGAAAAGAGATTTATTACATAAATAGATGTTCACACTTTTACAAACATTATTTACATTAATCAATCACAAACTCACCTGAAAAGAGACAACATTTAAAGCTATTGTTTCACCAGTTCGTATTAATTAAATTAAATAATAAAATATATTATTCTTTCTTGTTTTTAAGAGACGTCAATGTCATAGCTGAATGAAGTATTTACTCACTTCGTGTACATCTGGTACCAAACCCCCCCCCCACCCCCATATTTCATCATCTATTATTACTGGAATAAGTTTTGTAATATGGAAAAGATTTGACTGTAACTTTTTGTGACCCGTGTTTACTTTGTAAATTGAATTGGATATTTTCTCTACAATTTGATATGGTCCAATTTTCAATTCATCCAGTTTTTTCCGGTTTATCCGATTTCCGTTTTTAACATAAACGAAATCTCCGACTTCTAATTCACAATATCTTCTATTTTTATCAAATCTTTGTTTGTTATAATCATGTGATTTTATAATATTTTCTAAGGCAATTTTTCGGTCTCGTATTAGATGATGATTCTTTATTTCATTTTGTTTCAGTTCATTTGGTAGAATGTCCACATTTTTTCCCTGCAATAAATATTTTGGGGAGAACCCTGTTATACTATGTTCAGTTTCGTTGTATCTTTCCGTGCTTCTTCTTCTTCCTGGTATTAGTCCCGGCTTTTGCCAGGGTCTGCCTTCCTACTTAACCTGCTCCACTTTGCACGGTCTTTAGCGTCCTCGGTGGTTAGACCATTGGCTCTCATGTCCTGCTTCACGACATCCAACCAGCGCTTTCTTGGGCGTCCGAGAGGTCTCACTCCAGGGACTGACATAGCAAGGCACTTGCATCCGACATAGTTCCTAGGCCGGCGCGTAACGTGACTAAACCATCTCAGGCGACGCTCTTGGAGCTTATCCGCTACGTCACGGACTCGACGACTACCTCGAATGAATGTGTTGCGTATGCGGTCAGACCGCGTTACGCCGCACATCAGCATCTTCATTTCCTCAGCATCTTCATTTCCGTGACGTGAAGCTCTTGAGTGTGCCGAGATAGTGCTGGCCAACATTCGCTGCCGTATAAAAGAACCGGTCAGATGATGCTCTTGTATATCAGACCCTTAAGTTTGGGCGGTATTCTGCGATCGCAGACCACACCAGTGACCTCCTGCCATTTTTACCAAGCAGCGCTTATCCGGCTATAGACATCGTGATCGATGCCTCCAGACTCGTGCATAACGGATCCAAGGTACCTGAACTTTTCCGACTTAACGGCTGGTTCAGGACCTATACGGATAGTGCTCGAGTCTGGGCTCCCGCAGGCCATGTACTCGGTCTTCGACACATTTAGTTTAAGACCGCCGTTCTCAAGCGTACCCTTCCACAGGTTCACTTGATGTGAGCCGAGACAGTATCGAGCACCACATTGAATAAGAACGGACTAAGAGCCGAATAAGAACGGACTAAGAGCCCCTGGTGAACCCCTACTGTAATCGGGAAGGGTTTAGTGTCGCCAACAGCAGTCCTAACCATAGAAGCGGAATCGTGGTACATGTCTCTGATAATCTCAATATAGGCTTCAGGGATCCCTTTGGATCGCAATGCCCACCAGATACACTGACGAGGCACACAGTCAAAGGCCTTCTGCAGATCTAAAAAGGCCACATGCAGAGCTCTCCTTTTTTCCCTGTATGCCTCCATCAATGTTCT